>VYXC01007460.1:501020-540191 GCA_013397175.1 Platysteira castanea | reverse complement strand
AAAAAGGGAAAAAGAGCCCAAAACTGCCGGCGGGTGAGGGGAGGGGAGTGGGAGGTGGGGGTTGAAGCTGCGTGTGTCCCGGTCCGAGGCTGGTAATCCGCATGAAATTGGGAGAGCCAGCACTTCAAATCCGGAGACCAAAGGGCTGGGCAGGGCCGTGCCGGCGCCCCCCCGGCGGCTCGGAGCCGCGCTCGGAGCCCCGTCCCTCTCCCGCATCCCCGGCCCCGGGAGACGGACGTCTCAATCACCGTCACGGCGCGGCCCCACGCGGGACAGCCCCTGCTCCTGCCGGGCCGCTTCCCGCAGCCAGGTGGAAGCCGAACCTCGCGTCCCTCCCTCCCCGAGCAGGAACCCGCTCCACAAGTGACCAGCTGAGCCCCGCTCCGCACCCCCCGGGCCGCCCGGCCCCGCAGTGCCCCGCTTCTTCCTCCCGAGAGCTGCGGTGCAAAGGTGCGTGTGCGCCTTTTAGGTCGTGTTCTTATTTTTTCCCCCCACTCCTTTTTCTTTTTTTTTTTTTTCCCCTCCGGAGAGGGGGAGGCGGGGGAGGGGGAGGGATGCTCCGTCCCTGCTGCGTCCCGGCCCCCGAACGATGCTCATCGACCACGCCGGCAGCTTGAATGGAGGCTGCGGGGGCGAGGCTGTATTAAGACACCTAAGTCTTCACCTTTAGAATTCAAGCACAAGGAACAGTAACTGTTGGTTCGTTCAAAGCTCTTCTAGATCCCCCCTTTTCTTGAAAATCCTTCTATTGTGCCAATCAAGCAGATGGTTTGCAGGAAATATAGCTTGGCCCCAGTGACCGAAACTAATTTTAACTAGCTTTCCAAGCCTGGCACGTTTGTTTTGCTCTTACAAAATAGCTAAAAAAACAGCTGGCAAGGGTGAATTAAACCCATTAAAGACACATTTATAAGAAATTATATTCACATAGGTTGCTTGAAACCCCCCTAAGAGGGGAGAGATGAGCGTATTGAAATGAAAATGTCCCCGAGCACACTACCCTCCTTAACATCGCCTGAGAGTCTCAAAACATTTTACTAAATAGATTAACTTGACTATTGTTTTGCATCACATTTATCAGCTTCATTAAGTGAATAGCTGAACAAATATATTACGCATGCATGAAAAGCTCTTTTGGGGGCTGCCTTATTGTGTCCTCAGCCCTGACAGGTGGTTAACTGTGTTTCTCTCTCCTCTCCCCCTCTCTCTCTCTGCGCAAAGAAAGAGGGATCTCGGACAGAGCGCACAGCCCAGACTTGGCAAAGGGACCTCGAGGGGAGAGTTACTTTCTTTTCCCTCGCCATTCATGCTGGCCAGCCCAGAGTGCACGCAGCCTGAAATGCAACCAGATGATCTGATCATGTCAAAAGTAATTAACTTTAGTTTAGTCTCTGGGTCTTGCTTGTGCTTTGCTAACTCCTTCCAAGCCTGTTTAATTTGCAGCCTTTCTTCCAAATTTGATTATTTTTGTCCATTTCTCCTTTTATCGTTTCCCCAACCTCCACCTTTGTTTTCAAAAAATAATCTGGGATTGAACAATCTCTCTTCTTTCTTCTCCACTGATCTGTCTGATAAACAACCACACAAACTCCTTAAAAACAGTTATTTTCACAAGCTAAGACTGGCACATTTTGGAGAGCTAGGATTTGCAAAATAAAATATGATGGTTTATTTGCTGCCTCGATTTCATGATTACTTGGCCCAGTGGAAACTTGCTGGGATTTGGACAGTGGCAGTTTGGATTTCAGATGTTGGTGGACAGGGTCCTGCTTGTTTCAGTTGTGGTCTCTGCCCTGAGGGTTTCCAAATTAGTCTGTGTGGATGAAATGTGGAGGATGACAGAACATGAAACTTTCCCATTTATTTTCTCAAAAATGTATCCCTCTCATGTTGCTCAAGTAGGTCAGAAGAATTAAAAATCCTTGTGTCTTTCAAATAATTTCTTAAGAGTACTCCTACCTCCTCACTGCAAACTGAATTTGTGATCATTTTCTTATGACAGCGGCAAATTTCTCTGCTGACTGATCCCCTGAAATCTCTCTGCAGTGGTCAATTTTAAGTACTGGGAGGTGAAGATCCTCTGACTTTTCCACTCGTTAAGACCCAGTTCTGTTCCTCATTCTCCAGACTACGACTGGAAGGACAATTTTGTCTGGAGGAGAGGACTCTCAGCACAATTCAGCAGCAGAATTAATGTGACCTGGGGTGGATTTTAGTGAGTCTCTCCAGGAAGGTTTAAGAGGGAGACTCAGAAGAGAGAAGCTGATGAGAGCCCAGGTACATGGAAATATTTTTCCCAATGAAAAGTCTTCCCCAAGCTATGTGCTGGTAGCCAGAAGGATGGTGATAGGCTGGGAGGCTCACTTTGCTCCTTCTAGCTAAAAATACCTTCAGATGTCGTGGTTCAGTGGGGAAAACAGCTGTGATGGGGAGAGTGTTTTTCTCTCTGGGTCCTGTGTGAAGGTGCTGAAAGGTCCTTTGACAGGGATTAACCTGTGCATCATTTGGTGGGACCCAAAGCCATGTGATAAGGAAGGAAAGGAAACTCAAATACTGTGTAACACTTCTTTAGCAAACAGAAGTGCAAAATTTCCTTGTTGGGATACTCTAACGGTCTCACAACTGAAATGGGGGAATATCTGAAAAAAATAAAACGTGAATTCCAAAAGTTTTTTCATCATCAGATTCCCTGGGCATTTAGTGTTTCAATCTTGTAAGTACTGCGTTTGTGACCTTGTCCATGAAGGCAATGGGTTTGCAGTTAAATGGTTCAGTTACAGGCCCTGCCCTGACCACAGCTGTGCTCATGTCTGCAAGGTGCTGGTGAACTGTCCCGCATCCATAGAGGATGAGGCTCAGTGTGTGGACCTCTTTAATAAAGACAGAATGCTTGGTTTCCAGAAATACTGAACTATTCTTGTAGATGTTGACGTGGAGTGTGTTTGAGCTCTGACAGAAGAAGAAACTGCCCCTCACGGTTCGCCTTCACAGAACCACTGAGAAGTGAGTTAGCAAGCACTGGTCCATATGGTCCGTCTGCCCTGCTTCTAGTCACTTTGTGAAAAATGGGAAGTGAAATGAATTAAAATAGCTGTATTTTTGTTGTCCCTTGGTGATGCTCTTACCAAGAGAGGTGCTTCAGGTACAGAAAACCAAGGAGCAATAATGCCAGAGGAATTAACATCTTCGTAGTCATGGGCATCTCTTCAGGATTCTCAAGGGCAGATATCTAAATTCAGGATGACCTGATTCCTGCAGAGCCAGTAGAGTTTCCACTGCATCTCCACTTGTGAGAAAGAGTTGTTCTCTTCAGGAAACACTTGACTCATCCTGGAGACCAGAACAGCACCACCCTTCTTCTGGGCTTTGCTTGGCGAGCCGTGCAGCTTCCTGATGTCCAGAGATGAAGGGCTCTTCCATTTCATCATTGGGAAAAGTTGATGGAGTCCCTGACCTTGAGAATCTTTCTTGAAATAGCCAAGGCTTTCTCCTGGGAGCTTTCCCAACCTGCAGAAAGTACATCCCTCCTCAGAGAATCGTGTTTCTTTCTGACAAACAGAAGAAAAACGCCCTGGTTGTTTTCCAGAAGCCACAAGATACATGGTGTGTATCCCATGTGTTGCCCATTTATGNAATCTTTCTTGAAATAGCCAAGGCCTTTCTCCTGGGAGCTTTCCCAAACTGCAAAAAGTATATCCCTCCTCAGAGAATGGTGTTTCTTTCTGAAAAACAGCAGAAAATCGCCCTGGTTGTTTTCCAGCAGCCACGAGGTTGGACAGATACACGGTGAAGTGTGTTGCCTATTTACACCTTCAGCTTTCTGAAAGCAAACGGAAATATCTGGGAATGAGGAGGGTGCGAGCATGCAAAGAGAGTTGCAGAAAAGCTTTTCCCCATGCCTTTGGCCTGAGAATGTTGCTTGTTCTGTCAGGGCTGAAGTCAGGGGCGAAACTCATGGTAATTTCAATGCGGTGGGGTTAAGCCCTAGAGGAATTTGAATGTACTTGTCTCCTTTCAGGACCTTGTCAGGAGTGTTTTGGTACTGCAGGGGGAAGTATCAAAGACAACTGAAGTTTAGAATGAGACAGCCAGGATGCTTGAAGAGGATCTTCATAAGATGAAACAGCTTTTCTCAGGTTCCTTGTCACACCTGTAGCAATGAGAACTATTTTATAAAAGCCATGTTTTAGTGGTTGCATTCACATTTTTGGCTCTCATCGTGTCACAGTTTTTGTCCTTTTTTTTTCTCTCAGTTTTTCCTTCTCCACTGAAAATGGAAGAGGGTGGAGACCATCAAATTTTATGTCTCTAGAAAGGTCTTTAGGGACATCAGGTGGGATTCAGCAGATTTAAAGTTTGACTTGATTAAATCTGGTAAGGTCATGTTGTCCTGGCACAGGACAGGGCCCTTTTGAGGACCCATACTCTGGCTGTGTCTCATCAGACCCAGAAAGCTCAGGAGAGAGGAATTTAATGTAGCTTTAAGCTATGTTTGCAGCCTCCTGATTCATGGCTGTACTAAGATAAGATGTATTTCTCTGGTGTCTTTTAAACTGTTCTGTCTTAGGTCTTAAATGGAAGTTTAGTCCCTCACCTATCAACCTTTATCTAACTTTCCCTAATGGTATTATACAAAAAATTTTTCTATCCTCCTTTTTTGGTGAATGTTTCCTGCTCCCACAGATAAATAAATCAATGTGTGGAGACAGGACTACACTGCTGACTGTGATCAGACCTCCTCTCTCAGGACAGTTCAAGAAATGAGGCTGGACTTCTGTGCCAGGACCTGGGCCTTTTCCCTGCTTCTGCACTTATAGCAGAAGCAGGAGCAGGCTGGACAGCGTGGAAAAGTTTCCATCCCCTGCTGTGTGTATGGCAACTGTCTCCAGATTTGTGAGAGGAAAAACAGAGAGTGTCTTGTTACCTTCTTCACATGCACCATGATCAGTCAATGCCATTATCAATGTCCTGTCTATTTAAACCTTTAATATTATTTTTGCATGTGACAAGTTATTTGCAATAACTTTAAGATATCTGAGAACTCGGAAAAACATGCTAGATGAAGTACAAGCATGAATTAATTGTGTTACTAACAGCAAAACCTCAAATTATCTCATAGCAATCACTTTGGTTTACATCTTCTTTAAAACCTACAGTGGATCTTTTATTTGACTTTCAAAATTGAAGCTTTCTATTATATTTAAGCCATTTTTCATCTTTTCTCTTGACTTCCAGTGAGAAGGATGAAATAATGATGGGATTTATGAGGTGTACTGACCTCAGCAGGCAGAAGCAGGAATCAGAGATCTCTCCTTGGAAAGTTTGATACATACAAGGATTTGCATCTTGTCCCAGGCCCCACAGTACAAAAGTGGACTGATGTCAGACTGGACTGGCTGAGTTCAAAATTCAAACCTGGGATATTTGCACTCTGGACAGATGAAACAGGGCTGGGAAACTGTCTCACTATTTCCAAGGAAAATACACAAGCTTTGTATGAAAGGTGTAGGGAGAACCTTATTTTCCATTTAGCATCATATCCCGGTGACTGTAGGCCTCTCCTTTGAAGGAACAGGTAAGGATGATGTGCTCTCTAAGGCACTGCAACTCTTCTTCACTCCACTTTTAGTGTGTCCAGGAAGTCAGCACATTTCAAACTCGCTCTTTACGTTGGGAAACTGACTCCAGTACAAAAGTAGATTGTCTGGCCACATGGAAAAAATCCACAAAGACAGACAAGTCAAGTCATCCTCCTGGGCTGAGGAGATTTCGGCTCTCCTGACAGGGATCTGGGATGTCCCTCAGCGCTGGGGCCATGTGGCCAAGAGGTCTGTCTTCCTTCTCTTCCTGAGTTCACCATGAAGAAGGTTTTTAAGGTAAAAAACCCACATCTCTAACTCTCTTAGCTGTGTTTTAAGTGATGGATTCATGAGGAGCTGCTGTTAAACCACAGGGTTTGGTTTATGACACATTTTCAAATCACGTGTTTAAGTAAGAAAGCCAAGTAATTACATATAGCTTTTTCAGAATGTGCACTTTGTTTTCTCTTCCTCTTCATTTAAATTCCAGAGTGCACAGGACTCCTGTTTTTAAGTAGATTTTAACCATGACTAGAGAAGCTTAGTTATCAGTTATGCACTATAAACAATATGCAGAGGGGGGATGTTTTGATCAGAGCTATTCAGTCCTTGCTTGCTAATCTAATTACAAAGTGTAGGTTTTCTGACACAGAGCTGCTTGCACAGAAAAGGCTTTTCTCACACCTGGTGGATTGTTTAGCCAAGCCTTTAAAATGCTTACAGTTTTAAAGGGAGAGGGGGGGAAGCCTTTTAAAAAAACAAGTTCCTGTGCAAGGCAATAGAAAGAATTTAGTGGTTGTCAACATGAGTTTAGTATAAGGGTGCTGTGTAAAATGTGGGTTCACTTTACATTGACCTTTGGACAGAGTAGCCCCAAACATTGTTTTATTTTTTTTTTAAGGGTTAAGGAGAGTATGAAAGATAACAGATGTCAGTGACTGTATTAAATTAAATGTGTGCGTACATGTTATAAATATCTATGTATGGCTGGACACGATGCTCCCATACTTTTTTGGATGTTTATTGTTCGTGCCTCAAGTGCTCAGCAGCTCTGAAAGGGCAGCTTTGAATCACAGCCCCAGCAAAACAGTATTTTTGTGTTGTTTAGTGCCCCGATTCCTACAAACAAAATAAAGTACCTTGTTGAATAAGGGCCATTGAGCAGGAATGATGGGTTAAGAGTGGGGGTCTGAGGTGGCAGCGTGGGTGCTTGTTTATCAGGGAGGAGTTGTCAGTTGTTGGCTGTGCTGGTGAAAGGAGGGACGCTGGAGGCTGATGGCTGGGAGAGCATTGATGTGAGGTAACGGGGTAATCGGATTGAAAGTTAGCCATGGTATTTATGTCAGTTCACATTTCATCAAATGAATAATATGAGGTTGCTACCTAGCCCAGGCCTTGGCCTGGGGGCTGGGTTATAAAGAATCTAAGGCCTCATTTGATTCAAATATAAATTAATTCTCACTGGAGCGTTGGCTGATTAATCTATTTGCATAATAGTAGAAAAACTGCAGTGTGGTTACTTTTGCGGGGATTTGGACAAGAAAAGCCTTAAATTCATTTGAAAGAATATTGTGTGAGAAGTCAGGGAAGCAAAAGCACCTCTATAGGGCTCCTCAAGCCATTTTCCCCCCAACCCTGATGTGCAAAACCAAAGGCTAAACTTGTTCACTGGGGAGCCTGACACCCTCCTGAAAAAAACCTGTGTTCTGGCGCCTAGCTACAGAATATTTCTGCATTTGTTGTTGCTCTCAGTAATTACAACAATGGCATCCTTTGTAAATTTTGATATTTAATAAAAATGAAGCCAAAATAAAATTGCACCATGTGTAGGTGGAGTAAATGTTGAGCTGCAGCAAAGCTCTGTGGGGAGATAAAGAACTGGGAGAGACAAATGCACTCAGAATGTGTGTGCTGTTTGTGTGAAAGCCTGGTTGTCCTGTGAGACATGGGAATGAGAGATCCGAGTTCTGCTGGCCACATGCACTTCACAGTGTGGCGAGGGAGGAGACTGCGTGGGTCTAACACCAGTGCTGACACCAAGCAGAGGCTCAAAGAGGAAAAAAGCTCTTTTCTTTTTGCTTCCCCTCCTACCAAGTCTCTCCATTTCACTCTTGGAGTTGACTCCTGAAGCACACCCTTATAGAGGACAATATGTGGGGAGGTGTACCCACCCATGTGCAGTCACACAGATGTTCTTCTATCACATCCCATTTTTTCCTTAATTTTCCTAAATGCTGTGCATCTTGGCCGCATGTATAAAATGTTATGTAAGGTTTGGTTTTGATTTTTTTTTCTTTAGTATCCACACACCCATAGTGCTTGACTGTTTGGCAAGGGATATTATGTTTGCACAGAGATACTGAGACTGGTTTTGAACCATGTGACCTTCGAGGAGAGAAGTGTGTAAAATTCATAAGACACAGTAGTGAGAAGCTTCAAAAACTAGTC
Source organism: Platysteira castanea (assembly GCA_013397175.1). Taxonomy (NCBI): domain Eukaryota; kingdom Metazoa; phylum Chordata; class Aves; order Passeriformes; genus Platysteira; species Platysteira castanea. Next base: position 532,164 of record VYXC01007460.1, on the reverse strand, counting down.
CAAATCCTGCTCTTATTGAAGACTGTAGACATTCTGCCAGCAAAAACCCACATGCAAAATACATTAAGCAAAATACAAAACCTCCATCAAGGATGCCAGAAAGCAGTTAGAGCAGAGCAGTGTCCATGTGAAGAGTGGGAGGCAACCTCCAGGTCCATATTTGCCAGAGTTAGTTGAGTATTTGCGGAAAAGTTGGGCTGTTACTTGTATTCGCTTGAGTTTTAAAGCATCCACTAAGATTAAAGATGTCAGGGTTTTGTAGTGAACCTGCCCCCACTGCAGACTGCCAAGGTTTTCACTCTGAGTTCCATTGTTCCTGCTGAAATATAAAGATTCCCAGCACAGACAGTGGGGTTAGGAGAGGTGCCACCCACCCCCTTCAGCTCGGAGTTGAGGAAGCTCACAGTGAATGTTCCTGATGAAACCTCTGAATCCAGATACCTGCGGAGAATCAAGTTGATGTCACAGATGATGGTTATGCTAAAGCGAAGGCCACTGTAGGAATAGTTTGCCTTCAAGGCAGGAATATTGTAATTTGTAGATCATCTGGAAGTGTGTCCACACATGGAAAATGGGGTTTTGTAAGAGTGTTGCCAGCTGCACCTGAACTTCAGCATTTGCAGATGTTTTGGGCAGGCACAGTCCAGGTCAGATCTTGTGCTGAGGCTTCCTCGATACCACTGGTGTTGGATACCACTGGTGTTGTCCTGGCTTACAGGGACAATTCCCATCAGGACTCTGCCACCAGTCTGGCAGCTGGAGGCTGCTGGATGGAGAAGTCTGGTTCCTCCTGGCTCATCCCCTTCTTGGTCCTTGTTTCTGGTTTCTGCATAAGCCCGTGGGTCCTCTCTGCCATGATGTGAGTCCAGGCTGCAATGTGTAACTTCATATTTACCTCTTGAATTCTTTGACTACTTCTTTTAACTCCTGGTTTTGTTTTGCATTTTTTTCTTTCTCTCTCCCCCCTTTGTTTGTTTTTCCTTTTCTTTCCTGGTTTTAGCCCACCAGTAATAAGCTCCTGGTGTAATTACTATTTTAACCTGGCTTGCACTCTGTTGATTGTTTTTCAGAGCTGTTTGGGGAGGATGTGCTGTTCCTTAGTCCAATGCTGTCTCTTTACTAAGCTGAGATTTAGGGAAAAGACCTTCAACAAACTGCCACTGAAAAAGGAAAGGTGGGGGTGAAAACCCTTTATTTATGTAAAAAAGCTTGCTATAATGTCTGTTTACTGTTGCAAGATTGGTGTCTGAAAGCACAAAACAAACTGATCCTATCCATAGTCATAAAGCAGCTACGCTGCAGGATTTTTCTGGTTAATTCTTGTGGAAGGGGAATGTCTCGGATCTGCAGAAGGTTGGGCCATACAAGCAAATGACATGCCTGATTAACAGAACGTTGTTACGAGATAATAGTGACTCTGCTGTCTTGCTCTGGTATTTATGAAGAATAAACAAGACCAAGGAAAAGCCAGGACATCTGTTTTCTGAACAGAAGCCCTCAGTTTGTTGACGGCCTCCTAGTCCGATTACTCCATGTCTTACACCCAGTGATTGATGTGGGTCTGGCGGTTTTATCTGGGGCAAGTTGAAGGCAAATGAAACGGAGCCTCTGTGCTTGTCTGACTGATCTGAGTAATGAAATGTAGCCCTCTGAATTAGCCAGGAGCACTTCAGGCAAACCCAGGACTTCTCTTCACCTTGATGCCATGGAAGGAAGAGGTGCCTGATGCACTGAAGACAGTGCAGGGCACCAAGGCTCCTGGGTTCTTCTCATGGTCCCATCTGCAACATAAAATGATGTAAATGGATAAATTTCACTCAGCCTCTCTTGTTCCTTCCATCAGATCTGGCTATAGCACTCATAGTACTTAAATCAAGAAGTTCTTTTGCCGATTAAATCATGGTTCTATTTTTTTTCCATACTTTACCAGAAATAGACATTAAATTACTTGTGCTTAAAGTTTAAGAACAGATTTAATTTTGGATTTCTTGTTTCTCCCTAGTACCTTTAGTACCCAGTATATAATTTTTGCAGTTTAGATATTAACCGATTTTACTTCCAGTAGCTCTCGTTGCATTAAAGGGGAATAGCAGAAAAGAAAAAAGGCTTTCTTTCGTGTCTGCATGTCCAAATTGTCAAATAAGAGTACATGTGACACTAAGCAGGATGAAAAAACAGCTGTTGCATGGGCACTGCTGATGTGCCCAGGTTGTTTCGTGTGCTTACAACAAACCAGTCTGTCCGGGTTGCCCAGCTGAAGCTGAAGGTGATGCTTAGAGGGTGCTGCCAGACAAGGAGGCTGAGCTCTGCCAGCAGCTCAGGAGAGGCAGAGTTGCACTCCTGTTTGGACCACACGAGTCTGTGGTTTCTCCTGTGGCAGTTCTGCCACTCATTTGCTTTGTTTGTGAGCCAGTTTCATTCATTAACTCGACTGGAAGTTCATCAAGGGAAAAAGAAAGCAATTTTTTGAAACAGAGGATTATGGCAGAATGAAAGGAATTAGGACAGCTAGAACATATATCTACTTAATTTAATTACTCTTTTCAGGTTAAATTAGTGTGTGAGAGAGATGCATGTCAGACAATTGAGAGAATACCTCTCCAAATTTAGAATGGAGTGCATCTGACCTCCTTCAACAAGACTTATCAGTCAGAAATATTCGATCCAGGCCAAGTTTGAAAGCCATGAGTTCTGCACAGTTATTTCTTCTGTTTTTCTCATCCTTTATTATTCTTTTCATGCCTTCCTATCTGAGAGCTGTCACAGAGGAAGGGGGGCCCAGGTGAGGGTAATAAATCCAGAGCTAAGGACCAAGTGGGCATTTCTGGTCTGAAAAGCCATGAGTACAGCACAAAAACCCCATTGTTTGCTCAGAGTTGTCTTTGGTAAGGGCTTAGGTTGGGTAAGCAGGCAGGTCAGCTATGAAACTGCAGAAGAAAAAATACCAAGTAGGTCTTCCTGCTTCCTCCTGGAGCTTTTTCAATGAGATACACCTTTACAAGCTGTTTCAGGCTTTCTCACCAGTCTCTGCCCACACGACCTCTTATGTTTCACATTGTTTGTTGGTTGGGGTTGAACAAACCTGTGTCTGACATTCCGAGCACAGCCCATTACTGGCAAAAAGGAAACAATTTTGTCTGTTGGGTCAGTCAGACATATGACACCGAGAGAAATGATCTTCCTCTCAGGGCTGCAGGAAGCTGAAGGGCAGAAGTGAATGACTGACAATGGGATATGCTCGACAATATTTATGTGAGCTTTGTGTTCCCAGATACACTTGGATGGCAGTGAATTGTCAGTTACTATATCAATCTGCCAAGTGTGAATAGCTCTTGAAGAGCTTGAACCTTCTCAGGTTAAGGCATCTGTGAACTAATAGAGATCATGCGTGATATGGGTATGACCTCATTCTGAGGGCATATAAATTAAATCATTCCTGAGCAAGGGCTTTGGCTTGCTCAGCAGTGCTCACATGCAAACAGGAGACGTTTTGCAAACAAGCAGATCCCCTGGTACTCCTCTGTCACATTGCTCAGTTTGTCTTTATCTACTGTTTTTATGCTGTGCCCATCCCTGTGGCTGACACAGAGAGCTTTAGAGTTTTCACTGAATTGCCTTTATTTGACAGAGAATCTCTCCTGGAGGGAGTGGAGTTCATGCCATACCTGTGGCACAATCTTATCAAAAACACTTTGCATGCACAAAATAGAAAAGTGCCACTTTCTATTTCTATTTCTATTCACCACTTCAAGGATGTAGAAACCAGGAAAGAGTGTAAGGGTTGTTCTGATCACATCCAGAGAGGAAGTTTTGGCAGTGATGTTCAAATGGTGGCTAAATGGGAGTCTAAAGTCATGGCAACAGATTATTAGCAGATCTAGTAAAGGATCCAAGCCAAAGGTACTCTTGATTCTCCACCTCCTTTCAGTACAATAGTCAGAGCTCATCAAACTCAATTCTCAGAGGAGATCCACCTTTTTTTTTTTTTTTTTAGCAGACAGGTTCTCAAAAGCTTTAGGAAAAAGGACTTACAGGAGCAATATTTAGAATTGTACTGCCAAATCTAACCTTTGTATCATACTAGGAGAGTAATTCAAGTTTTGTGGGGACCAAAAGTAATTGGATAAAATCTGCAATAAAATTTTACGGGTGTGTGCCTTTCCCTGAGATCTCGATATTTTATTGAAATCAGGTAAAAGTAGAGATATCCTGGGAGGTTTTTTTCCTTGAACAGGATGAAAGGGTTGTTTTAAATGTAAGAGATCTGTTAAAATCCTGTCATAGGGCCAAACGAGTTGTAATTTTGGCCACAGTGGTTCCTTTGCTTGGGCATATCTCAACAAAGCCCACTCTGTTGATACTACACCTTTCCTCCCAGGGATCTCAAGACCTGAATGGAGGTCTAGATTTTGACTTCACTGTAGTGACCAGAGGCCTATCACAACTGTGTTTCCATCAAATCTCCCAAATTATTAATTGGCAGCTGCATTGTCCAACCAGCCCCTAAAATACCCCTTGAGAATAAACACTGTCCTGTAGATATTTCTGTATATTCAGGCTGATGAGTCTCTGTTTCCATTTGCTGTCCTATATCAGCAGGTCTCTAATTACGTGACAAACAGGATCACAAAACACAACTTACCAGCTTACTTATATCTACCCTGCTTAGGGCCTGCTTATGCCAGCTATTAAATGTAACTGCTGATTTTTAATGGTGTCTGATCAATTCAGGATGTAGCAAAGAGAGAGGACGGAAAGAGTTGAAGTCCTACCTTCAAACTGTACTGAGAGACTTTCTGCTTGGTTATACAAGCTGTAAAGAAAGAGAAAGTAATGCAAAGAGCAAACCAGAAGCCGTGTTCTAGGCTGTATGTACATGGGAGCTTTAGATGCTGTGAAAATACTCCTGTTTTGCCCAGGATTGGCAAGGGCATTGTAAGAAAACCTGCTGTGTCCGGGGAGACACAATAAAGACGCTCTTACACCTGCTAGGTTTAGCAGAAAGGAGGAAAATGGAATGGATTTATTTACATTATCTCATTCTTATACACGTCCCAACTCCACAAGGGATTGGAGAGCATGTCACTTCCTTCTCAATCCCACTGGAGAAGAAAGGTGCTCATCAAAGTTGTCATATCACAAAAGGAATGAAAAACAGAAAATACCGTTAAGTAAACACTGGCTATTATTTACATGAATCTGTGTGAAAGAATCTGACTCCAAGGTTAAAAACAGAAGGCTTACAAAACCAGGGCAACAACCTGCCACAGAAGGATAGGCGAGAGAAGAATCTTGACCAAGTATAAATGATCAAATAAAAATGAGCAAGTGTCCCCGCTCCATTTTATGCATAAACCAGTCTTAAATCATGCTATGTACCAGTTCCTCCAGCAACCAAGCAGTCCATTAAATGCTGTTTCAGAGAAAATTGCATGGAAACTGTTACTTGCCAGGGTGTGGACAGCTCATGGGAATAAAGTGCCTGAGGCCAGGTCCTGCACTGACTTACACGGTATCAAGTCTCGCTCATTAGAGCTGTCATTCACAGGATAAGTTTAAAAACAGTTTTTTTAGTGTGTTTGCAGGGTATTAAACCAGTGAGTGTGGCTCAGGCAAAGGCAAGGATGGCTCTGAGTCAATGGCAGTACCTGTGGGAGGCAGGGACCTGGAGGGTGGCCTGTTCCCACATCTGCTGCAAACCACTCTTCCCCAGGACACACCGGCCTAAAATCCTGCTGGTTTGTCAGCCTAGTACAGCTCCATGCCACGTACAAGTCAACTGATTTGCAATGCCTACAGCTCCATGTCCATTTCTTTAGCGTTATTCAGGAGTCCACGCTCCCATGTGTTGTCTTTTAAAAGCTCCCTCATCTCCCATTTGCTACGTATTTACCCAGCACCTGACACAGTGAACCATCATCCAAGTGAGGCCTCCAGACTGCTTTTTCCTTCTTTCCCCCCATTTGTCTGTGCAATGGGAACAAAGAGAGTGTTTAACTCTTTTGAGTTTTGGATTTTGCTGACTGTTTGACACTTACTTTGGATTGACAGGGGTATTTCTGATTCCCATCCAGTGCCAACCAGGCCAAGGCTGCACAGCCTTCTAAATCATCCAGAAACATCTGCATTTACTTACCTTTATTTTCAGGATTAAATAGCAAAATACTACACTACTATGGAAAATAACGTGACAAAATTACCTGCTGTAGCAATCAGTTCTCATATTATTTATTGATAGTCTTAATGATATAATTATTTCATTATATTTTGTTGTTATTTTAGTATTAATAAAGGCAAAAAGAAGACAAAAAAGACTTTGCTGTCATAGAACACAAAAAGCATTTGCTGCGGATCAATTTTCTAGTAAAATTATTTTGCAGTGATTGTATTTGGGTATGAAGCACATTGCCATGGCCACCAGTAGAAAAAGGGTGTACCATGACACTTACATTAAATGATCCTGTCTGATTGGATTCATCACAGTATAATCACACTGTGCTATTTCAGTGACTTAGCACAGTCAGCTTCTCTCAAGGTAAACCAAAGAATGAAATTCATCCCTGGTGTTTATTTCCATTTTGCACCAGAGATGGAAATTTTTTCATTACTTTTGTATTTTCCTAAGAACAAATGGCGTATTATATAATGTATCCAAAACAAAACAACAAAACCAGTTCATTGATCTTCGTGCTTGGCTCACCACAAACAAAAATACCCCTTGAGTTTACCCCTTGCACACTGTTTATTCCATTATTATAGGGTCTCATTCACTAAAGAGAACATGAAAATTTAAACTTTCTGGTGAAGGGTGGCTCATGTAATATTGAGGGGGTGGGAGGTATTTGGTGCATCTCTGATAAAAATAAAGCATGATGATAACATGCAATTGAAAACTCAATGGCTTTGCATCAACAGCAAAGAAAGCGGAAAAGAGACGGGAAGATGGGTGAAATTGTGAGGGGGGTTACTTTTTAAACTTTTTTCCCCAATTTTTTTAATAGGCTTTATTGTATGTGTGATCCTGGTCAGTACAACACAAATCTCAGGGGACAAAAGTTGTTAACAGCCTGTTAGGAGCTTTAGAACTCTGATCTGCAAAAACATTCTCTGAAAAGAGGTGAGCCACCATCTGAAGTAGGGCAATACTAAATTAAAACACCCCTAATCTTGCTTAGCCAGTGGTCTCTCTTCTAGCAGCAGTTCGACTCACTGCTCCATGAATACAAGGTGCTATTTCCGAACCTTTAGTATAAAAGAAAAAAGCCCAAGGACATATTAATTAATTAAACATAATTTCCTTTTTCCTCCCCAAGTATGCTTTTATATCCTTCCAGGGCAACCAGATAACATAATTTAGCTACAAACAAACATAAAAAGAACAAATTGTGAAGAAAGACTAAACCCTGCGACATTTTCTCTCCTTTTTCCACCTCTCATTAATTGCTCGGCTCTGGGAGGGAAAGGACTCCAAGCCTGAGCTTTGCACAAAACTCATCCAAGAGTGAAGAGGGCAAGCCGAGCACTGAGCCCCTCCAGCTGCCCCGGAGTGAATGGCTTTCTGAGGGGTATGAATGCTCGCCATCTCTCCCCATACAATGTAGGTGTTACTGCTCACCAGGAGAAGAAAACAAAACAATAATCACTCGAAGGGGAGGAAGGCGTCCTGGGCAGGGGGGGAAGCACGGTCCCTTGGAAGGACAGAAAACCTCGTCGCCTTCGTGTTGGTGAGAGGGGCTGGGCACAGAGAGTGAGGCTGGGAGGTGCTCTCTGAGCCTGGGGGCACTGGGGAGAGATGTTCTGCTCTGAGCGAAATGGGATGAAAAGTGTGTTTTGTGGTGAAATGGCAAAAAATCTCCCCAAGCCCAAAAAGATGGGGAGACACATCTGAAGATCCTTGCTGCTTCTTCTGGTTTTCCTTTCACACCATTAATGTGCCTGCACATGGCTGAACAGTTAATGAAATTATAACCTTCTCTGTTTTCCTTCATTCATAAAATTTAGCACAAAATTAAGTTATTACTGACTTTTCTGTAAGTGGGGTCTGGCTACAGGGGGAGGAAAGCAGCTGATGGTCACTGGGATAAGGAGTCTGCACTTTTCTGGTGTGGTGTATTCACCTGTACATAGGAGAGAGATCTCATCTGACCTGGACAGAGGTGCTGAGATGCAGATGACGTGGAGTAACAGGACTTTTCTGTATTCATCTTCCAGCATTTAGTAAACCTGATTTTTTTCCCCCCAATGTTTGTTTTTCCCCGCTCATCTTTGCATTTACCATGCACCTTTGGGAACAAGGGAAGGGAGCGTGGAAGGCAAGCAGGGCGAGATCAGATGCCTGCACTTTTAACTCTGATCTTGTTCCATTTGTATTTAGACCCTCTGAAGGCCTTTTGCGTGAGTTACTTTTGGTCTGAGCAGACCTCTACTCTTATGTCAGCACAAAGGGGTTAGGTGCAGTGCTTTCTGTGGCAAAAGCCCTCGCTGGGGCTGAGCAAAATCTCAGCTTTTTCAGGAGCACGGCAACACAAAAGATTTAAGGGGGGAAATTGTTAAAAGGGAAGCCCTTTTCTCTTTGGGTTGAATGCAGTGAGGAGATTAAAACTTTCATTTGAGATTTTGCTGTATTCATAGTAGTGAGGCCATGAATAGGTCTAAGTCAGAGCCCACAGTGGTTGTGGTGTGCCCTTTTATTCTCTGGCACATCTTCAGACACAGGTTGTTTTGCACTTGAAAGAGGTGAAAGAGGGGAATGTGGGATTTTGACAGCTGATATTGGCCTCTGAGCTCTTGATGGGGATTTTCTAATTAACCCCAAGGGCCCATCAGGTGGTCAAAACAGAATGATTTCTGTCAGGAAGGGCAAAAAGTTGGAATTTTCTATATTTTTTTTTAAAAAATCTATTTTGGACAAATACACTGGGGATGATTTTAATGCCTACATACAATGAAACCAATTATGACTAAAATTTTGGGAATTTTTAGGGCCTGAATACCCCTAAAGCTCAAAGTTTCAAGGAAAACTTTCTCCCTTGTGAAGATTTCTTGGGCTTTATGTAATAACAATAAAGCTAATTTAAGCAAATGCCTTTTGATCCCGATTACTTCCCACAAACCTTTACCACTGAGACAATCTGAGGTGGCACACTCCCACCCTGTCCTCTCCAGCTTAGGGGACTGGGGGTGGCGAGTCCAAGGGAATCAGGATCCTAATGCATGGATGGAACTGGCAAAGCTGATTAGAGGAGCAGCCATAAAGCAGGAAGGTTGGACTTTATGTGTGATAATTTGTGCAGAAACCCTGCAGAAACCCTGCAAAATTTCCCCCTCAAGTTTCAGAAGGCAAAACCAGAGCAAAGCTGTCTGTGTGTGTTTGCACTGATTTTCCAGTACTGGTGATTGTACCATACTGAAGCACATGAAGTTTGAAGGCAACTGCCTTGGTTATTTAATCTCCTTCTAAATCCATGGTGCAGGATGGAGGATTCAGATGCAAGGGAAAAAAATCTTGAGTTGTGATACCTATGAGTCAGGAAAGCTAACAGAAAGGCATTTAATATTGATTTTTTATGCTGCTGAAAGAATGTAATTATAGCTTCACAATACATGACTCTTTACAGACATTTATATGGGATGGAGATACTATACCTATATCATCTATATCTATATCTATATCTATATCTATATCTATATCTATATCTATATCTATATCTATATCTATATCTATATCTATATCTATATCTATATCTATATCTATATCTATATCTATATCTATATCTATATCTATATCTATATCTATATCTATATCTATATCTATATCTATATATCTATATCATCTATATCTATATCTCTATCTCTTAGGTCTAAGAATTAGTGTACAAACTTGAGTGACTTATTCAAGATAATATTAATTTTTTTTTTATCTTTGGGGTATTTGAGCGTTGCAAAGGAAAGGAGAAAAAGGCAGAAGGAACACGAAGCAGATGAAAAGAATCCTAATAAATGATATATATCTATATCATCTACAAATCTAGCTGTGAAAGGAGATGTCTTCCTCTATTCCTCTGCTTGTCCTGCACCTCAAAGCTGAGGGCAAGGAGTTGCAGTGGTTTCATCTTTCAGTCATAGCAAAAGTCATGTGGGACATCTCTGCCTTCTCTGCTATCTCTCAAACTAGAAGTATCCCTTGTCCACTTCCCTTATCAGTCAGGTTCAAATTTCACATGATTTGAAACTCGTCTAGAAGTAATATCCTGGGCCAACCTTAGGTTTGTGCTGGACAGGAACACAGATGCACTGAGGGGAGGAGTGAGATAACAAGGGTGAATATACATAAATAGTAAGTTTATTTAATAAAGAGTAAGCAAGTTTATTGAAGAAAGAAATAGTAGGAATGCTGCTAGCAAAGGGTGGTGGTTGCAGGGAGTGAACAGAAAATTTAAGGATTTCAGAACCAGACCAAATGTTTCAAAATAAACTTGAAAGGACAAAATTTGCTTTCACTCATATTTAGCCACAAGGTGATTGGTACAGGTCCAAAATTTTTTTTTTTTTCTTCTTTTTCTGAAATTCAGTGAGTGCATTTTGAGTGCACAGAGCCAAAAGCTGCAGAGGCTGGTCTGTTTCCAGTTTTATCTAACGCCTGGAGACAAATAGATGTGTATGCCATCTTCCATAAACTAAAAGATATGCGCTGTCCTCTGCTTCTGCAAAATCACAGTTACTTTAGAACGGCGTGTGAAATTCTAATTCAAAAGCCTGCCACAGAGGATGGGAACAATCTCATTTGGCTATCAAGGCCCAGGCGAATTTTAAGACTATGTAGGGATAGCACTTGGCAATTAAAATAGGTGCTAAATAACTGCAGGAAAACAAATATGAAATCTAAAAAATAAACTCAGAGTGAGCACTTTGAGAAGTCCAGTTCTTCTACTTACTTGTGTTAGAAAGAGGTAGCCCCCCCAGTGCAGATTTTTTGATTTTTGGATAACATCTGCTTGATCATTATTTAATGGTCTTGAGAATATGGGTGAACAGACTTGACTTGGCTCAGGAGCTTTGTGCTTTATTTAGCCAGGGATTATTTTAAGAAATCTGATAAGATACAGACATTTATCCATCTTTACTGATATAAAATGACTACTGTTTCTTTTTGCCTAAGACAAGCTGGAAATGCAGTGGTATTTTCCGTCCTGTCCCAATCAGCATTGCAGTGTGCATGAACAAGACATTCATCTTGCTGACACGTCTTGTTCCAGCTGCTGCTGTGACAAATTGTTTCTGCTATAGCTCAGCTGAAGTGCTGCAGAGGTTCATAACGCATTTTAAATTGTTTTTTGAGGACAGCTTTAAATCAAAATCAAAGTGAGTGCTGCAGAGTTCTGTCAACCACAGACAACGCAGACAGAGGGACAGAAAAGCTCGAAGTGGTTCCCAGTCCTCATGAATCCACAGGCTCTGCCCAGTTTCTCAGCAGTGTTCTGCACAGTAAGTCTTGCCAGAACATGTAAGAAAGGAATGTTTCCTCTTGTGGGGGAGGATTTGGCTTCTGAAACAAAACCCCACTTCCACTGCCTATCAATGAAATGCATTGTTTGAGAGCTGGTCTGTGTATTTTATGAACACTCCAATGTTTCATCCACCAATGACTGCTTCAGCTTGAGATCAAATTTCATGTTTGGGCAGGGGTGGAGAAAATAATGCTACCATAATGATGACAACAATGCTATGGAATACTAAAGGCATCCACATGCTGACTCTAAACCCACCAATTTTCTTCTCATGCTTAATAAAAGTAGAAACACCATATCTCTACTTGGAATGATTTATTAGGGTGGAGTTATCCCCCTGTACCCACCCCAGAGCTCACCAAGGCACTCCATGTTTATGGGTGCTTTCTTGCTGCTGGTGCCCCTTGGCTCTGTAATATGCTCCTCCTGCAACTTGTCACTCTTGGTGTAGATTTAATTCAGGTTTTATTTAGTAGTCCACGAAGAAAAACATCTATTGGTTCATAGAGTAACAGCCCAGTATCAAAAAGGCAAGCTTGGGAGTGGTTACAAGTTCTCTTTCATCTCCCGGTGAGTTTGGATAAAGCCTTGGACTCATGATTCTGAACATTTGAACATGTTGTGCCTTGCCAATTAACAAGATTAATTCTCCCACCACAAAAATTTGTCAGCTGCTTTGAAACAAACTGGGAACAACTGAGACATTTTTAAATTACTCTTCCATCCTTCTAGGCCAAAGAGACTTCATTCCCTTATTGCCCGACAGGCATCTGCTCTGTGCTGTCCCATGCATTTGCAGAAGTGAGAGCTCTATGAAATGTCAAACCTCACAGGTAGAAATATTTAAAAGGGAATTTTGAAGTGGAAACTTTTCAAGTTAACTTTCTGAGTCTTTTAAGTAGTGATGGAATCAAATTGTAAACAATGTCCACTTAGTGGCTTTAGCAGTGGAAGCCTTAATATTGCTTTAGCAACTACATGAAGGTTGTCTTTGTCACTAGTTTTTCATGGGGATATAAATTAATATGCTTTCATACCCATTCTCTATGTGCATTTTTTTCTCTTGGTTGCTGTCACACAGCACAAGAAGTTTGTGCTTATTTGTTAAAACTATTTATTTAATTTTCTCTCTTTGCCTTTACAGAGAGAAATGCAGCAGCATCTGCTCTAGAAACAGTTTGGAAAAAATAATTTCAGTGTATTCTCAGGGCACAAAATTGATGGATAGTGGGTTTTGTCCAACTCTGCCAATTCTGTATTGTTTTGGATCCTCCTTCTTCTGGCACTCTGTCCGTCTATAGCAATAATCAGTCTTCCTGAATTAACTTAAACAGTTTTTAGTAAGAACTAAAACCTCTCAGAAATGAAACTGCTTCTCTTTCTTCCCCAGAGCACTACGTCCTGATGCCCTTTTTGTTGCTGAATCAAAGTTTATTTTGCATACAGTATCTATGCCTCATGTATATTAAGTGTCCTTTTTCACAACACATTCTGATTATAGGGGCTTACTCACACTTTCTACCTTAATCACTGACCCACCAGGAGATTAAGGCTCATCTCTAGAGTATTTGGTAAGCCAGCTAATTGCGGGTGAAATCAGTGGGCATTAGAGGAAGCTATAGGGCTTTGAGAGCTTGAACAGATTTTGGGACAAGGAGAGTGGCAGTCACCGCCTGACAAAAAATCCTGAGGCCCCTGGATGCTGTTTGCTGGTGGTGCCCTTACAGATCTGTTCTTCTTACTTCCGAAGGGTCTCTGGTCTGGCAGTACTTCCCACGGCTTCACTTGTACAGCAAAGAGGAACTTCAGTTGAGAGCTTGTGGGCCTGCCCTTGCTTTCACTTGGTCAAAGGAAACTCGTTGGTGTCAGTGAGGCAAGCCTTTGAATTCTCTTTCTGGGATAAAACAGTGGAGCAAACCAGCAAAATCTGTATAAATGTGCTGTGTGATGTCAGGGTGATGGTGCTGTGGGCGTGTGTGGGAGCAGAGGAGGGCCGGGATGGGGAGAGGGAGAGGGGCTTTGGACAAGGACATAGAGTGACAAGATAGGGGGAAATGGCTTTAAGGTGGAAGGGGTCGATTTAAATTAGATATTCAGAATAAATTTTCCCTGTGAGGGAGGTGAGGCCCTGGCACAGGGTGCCCAGAGAAGCTGTGGGTGCCCCATCCCTGGAAGTGTTCAAGGCCAGGCTGGATGGAGCTCTGGGCAACCTGGTCCTGTGGAAGGTGTCCCTGCCCACGGCAGGGGAGGTGGAGCTGTGTGACCTTTAAGGTCCTTTCCAACCCCGCAGAACCTTCTATGGTTCTGTGAAATACGTAAGGATGTTGGGAGAATTAACAGAATAAAAAATTCTTGCTATAGTGGATCACTCTTAGGTGTGAAAAGCTGGTCTTAAACTCCCAAAAGTACATCTCTAATCACAGCTCAGTCCTAAGCGGGTTGAGGTAGGGCCTGCTCCTTCGTCAGAGCAGCCACGAGAGGGCAACATGAGCATGAGCACAACAAAGAGTGATGCTAGCGAAGAAATCGGTGATGGAAAACCTAACTTGCAATTCCTGCAGCGTTTGTGCAGCTTGCCTTGCCTTTAGCTCAAGCTGTGTGCTGGGAGGGGAGCACAGGGCCCCTGTTTGGCATTTGCCTTGGCTTCGGGGAGCTACTTAAAGCCTAGGGGAGGTAACACACCACTGTGCTGCACGCCGAAGTTTCACTCCTACTTTTTCCAGGTGCAGAGGTTGTGTAAGATTTGGGATCTGGAGTGGTGGTGCTGCTTCCCTCTAGTTTATGGCAGACCTTTAGATGTGAGGCACATCTGCTCCCGAAGCCTTCTGAATATATATGAATTTCAGATTTTAAGAAAACAGCCCTGGTCCTCAGACCTGTGCAGAAAACCATTAAGAGGTGACTTCAACTAAAAACACAACAAGAAGTTTTTAGAGTTTTATGAGTTTAAAAGGGTAGTAGTGTGATGGCAACTGCCTAAAAACCAGCCCTCTGTTGGCTTGGCTAAGAAGTCAGGAAAATATCCCCAGCGAGGAAACCTTGGGATGTATTTGACTCAGGTGGCTGATTCTGGAGAGCAGATGAAGACTGGGCCAGGGAGCTGCAGCTTTTGTTGCTGCCCAGAGACTGAACGAGAAGCAAACTTGTGGCAAACCAAGCACTGCCTTGAAACACAACTGAAGCTTAGGTTTGCGTCAGCCTGCAGCAACTGCACATTGGGGAAATTTAGATATGCGCTTATTTTCCTCTTAATGAATATGGACTCGAGCTTCAGTGACATAAAGTCTTGTGTTTGAACCCCAAAGAGGAGGCAAATGGTGGCAGGTTTGCCTTGAATTGTGTTTACAGTAACTGCAGCTGAGCTATCCAGGCCGTGGGAGTCTGTTACTGTGTGACTCCTTCCCTAAATACTTGTGCACCTACTGCACAGACAAGACACATACAGATGAGTGTGTTCTGTCTGCCTGGGGAAAAGATACCCTTGTAGAAAATCTGAAATCTAGAAATTCATGTAAGACTGAAAAATTGTAAGAAACTTCAAATTATTACTAGGATTTCAAGGAAATAGCTGGGAATATTTCCTGCCATGATAAATTTCAGTTAGGAGAAACTGTGTTAGCATTAGATTGATTTTACGCTTTCAGCATGGTCATTGTGATTCTTTGCAACCATTCCTTTAAAATCAGGGTGTGCCCTTAATGGAAAGAATAATTTAGGAAAGAAAACAGAACAGATTTTGCTGGGGTACCCTTAGAGGAGGAGATCCTGTCTGTGTAAGTGTTGGAAGTTACTGTGATGGATATCTTTCCAGCAAAGCAGTCCCATCCTTGAGGGGGTAGTACTTCTATTTATGACCAAGTTCTCCAGCTGGCTAGCCTGTGATGAAAGCTAGGTGCTGGTCAGAAGGGGACAGGGCTTGTGTGCTTTGGTGTTTGGCAGAGAAGTGTGTGCGCCCAGGCAGAGCACACTGACACACAAGCTGGGGGAACACTCTGTGGGGAAGAACTCCCATTGATGGGAGAGCTGGGCTGGGGACTTAGCCAAGTGCTCTCCCCAGGCTGAGGGCATCCTGGCAGGCTCTTATGGTAGGGTGCTCACCTGTGTTCATTCTCTCCAGTCTGCCTTCTTGTTTCATTTAACTCGTTTCTTTTCCTAGTTTTCCGGTTTTAATTTTACCCTTTAATGTTACTGATGGAATTCTCAATGCAGTTAACATTCCAACCAATTCTTGATTCTTTCAAGAACTGCCCAAGGTGCCCCATATGTGACTGTTGGGCCTTGTGTATTCATTCATTTATTTATTCCTCTGGCCACTGTGTGGGAGCAAGGTGTGTGAAGACCCCACTGTAGCTGCAGGACCAAGCCAGGAGTGCCCAGAAGATGGGGAACGTGGGTTGTGAAGCTTCCAGATGGTCCTTGCTAGGTTGTGGGGAGCTCTGGAAGAGGCCTACCCTGTTATCCCCACTCTGCCTTCCCTGGTTTTGTGGCAGCAAGAGGCCAGCTCCATTGTTTTCCATTTTTATAGAGCCTTGCAGACACTCTCTTGTGTCAAGTTGAAAGGTGTACCTGAACTGGATAAGATAGTGGAAAGCATTAATGAACCTAATACACCGTCTCTTTGTATCTTAATTATTTGTGTGACAATTTCCCTTTGACCTTTCTCCCTGGGCATCTATTTGATGTATTCATGCAAGGAGATGTTTTGCGCAGAGGGAGGAAAAAATGTTCACCTGTTCAAAAAGCTGCCACCAGGACGCAGATACAAGCAGAGATTCTTTCTGTCATCACCGCATTATTTTCCTGAACACACTGTAATTTCATCAATTTTCCATGCTTATGGTCATGAATGCTTGACATTACCATGTCTTTGAGTTAACAAAAAAGAAATTTCATGGCTTGAGATTTCCCTAGAAGAATAGGGAGAGCGTGAAAAGCCAGCCAAATCACAGAGTGCTGCAGTGTCCTTTGTTCCACAGCAAGATGGTGTTGTGGAGAAATTTGTGTTGTATGTTTTGGGCTGGTCATCAGTTACGTGTTCAGAACAAACTGGAAGTCATACAGGTTTTTTCTACTTTAACTGTTCGCTAGTTTGCATCTGAGTGGTGGTTTATTAGATTTCAGAGTATTGGGGTTAAACGTGAATGCGGGCTTTGGGTATTCGGAAGGCACATAAATATCTGCAAGGCTAGATCTTGCTCATCTTGGAGGTTGGACTAGAGGATCTTCAAATGTCCCTTCCAAACCAAACCATTCCATGATTCTACCTTCAGGCAATTTGAATAAATGAGCGGCTGTGTTGGTTAGTGCTAGGCAGAGATGTAACTCCAAATATTTCTATTTGTTACAGGTTTTTCCAGTACCTTGCAGGAACCATCTGCAAAGAGCATCCTAACAAAAAGGCAGGTGGGTTTGGATGGATATGACATTCTTTACTTTACAATGTTGATTTCATGTGCCAGGCAGATTTGGCCATTACCTGAACCCATAATAATTAACAGGATGTTTCTGAGCGACCTCAGAAAACTTCAGACTTCTTGTGAGCCACGTTATGTGTTTTCTTCTTTTCTGCTCTCTGACACAGAGGTGATAATGATTCTGTCAGAGCTGCCCTTGCACTTCCCTGTGATTCTGCGAAGGGAGTACATGACATTGCTTTTGTACTTGGTGAAATATATATCCTGACTGGCTGACACACACAGTAAATGCAGCCAGGCTGGGAGAGCTTTCCTGGCTATTTTTATGGAGGATGTGGAAGCCACAGTAGAGCCCACAGAGCCTTGTTTGCCAGTGGGGATGTGATAATACAAATATGCTTTCCCAAGCCACCAGACATTTTTGTGTCAAAGAATGGCCAAGACGAATTAAGACCTCAATAAATCCTTTTCAGAATGCGTTACACTTCTGGTTTTCTAACTATGAGGATGCTGAGCATTTCTAGCAGAAGTTCTATTTAATCAATCAGTTTGTGATTGAACAGGGAAATTCTGTTAGCTGTTAATCAAAAGGATGGTCTGAGTAAGAGGAAGAAGTGGATCTGGCTTTTCTGAGGCAACAACATAGACCCAGCAAGTGTGAGACAGAGACCACTGCTCTGTTTGCTGGTAGATAGCTGTGTATTTCTTCCCATGGAGCACTTCCAGGTGAGACTGGAAGGATTGGAGTCGGCTGCCTGTGCTGCTGTGCTGCTGTGCATCAGGAGCAACTTCTCTCCAGCCAGCAGTTACTGAAACATAAAACTGGAGTAAGCGAAAGCATTGCAGGACCTAACAAATATCTCCTGTGGGAAGACCTGAGCTGCAATACTGCATAGCAGTTTTACTCTGTGAAAATGAAATTAAATCAGACTGCCATATTCATTCCTCTTGTCTGACAGCTGAGCCTGGATTGATGTCCTGCTTCTTCCCTTTCCATAATCTTTCAGCACAGTGCCCAAAAATGCTAATGGAAAACATAAGCTGCTCAGACAGCTACTCTTGTGCTATACTATGGATAATGTCACCAAAATATTGTTAGGGACAGCAGGAAGAGTGAGTTTTTACAGATGGTTGTACAGATCTCCACTACTTGTGGAACTTTTGCTTCGAAGTCTGCAGTTACCACAGGAAGGATTTAATACTATCCCTTCAGAACAAGTGACTGCTATTTCCATTCAGGCTGGTATGACCAGATTTACCTCTGTCTTGTACATTTGCTTGGAATTGCTTCCTGATGGACTTAGTGGGGGCACAGGAAGATGTCTAGGACCAACAGGCAGGAACATTTCTAGGAGTAGTTTGTAAATGTTTGCTGTAAAGCCATGACTGTTTGTTATCTACTGCATTTGGTATGATTAAAGGGATACTGGCTGCTTGGGAATGGTATGGCTTTGGCCTTGGGGAATGGAATGTGCTGGCATAAAGAGCTCCAGGCACTGTATGGTGGGGATGGAGGATGACCCTCCACTTATCCCTTGCTCCCCATCACCTTCCTCTTGCTCATCCCTCCGCTACTGTGGGAGCAGCAAGGTAGGGATTCACCCCATGCTGGATTTTGAGCTGGAGTGATAATGGCTGAGATGTGACTCCACAAAGACAAAGGAGGTAAAAAGCTTGTTCAGTCACTGCTAAAACACGGCAGCTTGAATTGATAGGACATAGGTTAAAAAAAACTGCCTTATGTCTCCCCAAACTATTTAGGATGCCAGTAATTAAGATTTTTATTGATCTTTCCCAGTTCTGGTAACATCTATGGAAGCAGGCATGGTGCTGCTTGAAAGGCATTGGAACACAGCAAAGTACATAAAATGTATGCAATTCTACTCTGGTGGATGAAAGTGGGATGACTACAAGGATATAAAAATATTCTTTTTAAACTAATTAGCTCATAATTCTTTCGTGACTTACAGTCAATAAGTACTATGAGATGTTTGTACAAGCAGCAACATAAAGAGACTTAAGCAGCCCAGTCATTCTAAATCAACATGCATGTGAAGTGGTGCTGCCAGCAAATCATAACCAAATTAAAAACATATACATTGAGAAAAGTCTTCAGGTTTTACTTTTTAGAGAGAAAAATGAAAATTTTCAGGGGAAANTCCAGGCACTGTATGGTGGGGATGGAGGATGACCCTCCACTTATCCCTTGCTCCCCATCACCTTCCTCTTGCTCATCTCTCTGCTACTGTGGGAGCAGCAAGGTAGGGATTTACCCCATGCTGGATTTTGGGGTGGAGTGATAATGGTTGAGATGTGACTCCACAAAGACAAAGGAGGTAAAAAGCTTGTTCAGTCACTGCTAAAACACGGCAGCTTGAATTGATAGGACATAGGTTAAAAAAACTGCCTTATGTCTCCCCAAACTATTTAGGATGCCAGTAATTAAGATTTTTATTGATCTTTCCCAGTTCTGGTAACATCTATGGAAGCAGGCATGGTGCTGCTTGAAAGGCATTGGAACACAGCAAAGTACATAAAATGTATGCAATTCGACTCTGGTGGATGAAAGTGTGACACAGCTACAAGGATATAAAAATATTCTTTCTAAACTAATTAGCTCATAATTCTTTCATGACTTATAGTCAATAAGTACTCTGAGCTGTTTGTACAAGCAGCAACATAAAGAGACTTAAGCAGCCCAGTCATTCTAAATCAACATGCATGTGAAGTGGTGCTGCCAGCAAATCATAACCAAATTAAAAACATATACATTGAGAAAAGTCTTCAGGTTTTACTTTTTAGAGAGAAAAATGAAAATTTTCAGGGGAAAATGAGTCCATCCATTAGGATGATGTATCAGTCAGTCTTTGGCACAATCTGAGCAGTGGGGAATGGCAGCACTGGCAAGTTGCTCTTTACTAGTGAAAATGTCTGTTCCACTTCCCATGTTCAAAGCAGAAGCTTTTTCAATCCGAATATTTATGTCAAGTGAATTCTGCCTGGCTTATATCCTTTATGTAATAGAATGCTACAGATGTAACTGTATGTTTATCAATTTCTTTTAATTATGAAGTTCACTTTTTTTCTTGTTTTACTGAGTATATTCCTTTCTATTTATTTCATCTTTTTGTAACAAGGACAGGATGTATACTAGACCATGTTTTTCTATGTGGTCTATTATAGAATGGTAATAGTTTATTTTTTCAAGGGCATTTACAATTTTTGCAGCCAAAACATCAAGTGAATTGCTTACCTTTAAGTATATCATTCACACACTTGTATTTTGTGACCTTCATTGAATTTCACAGCTCCTATGAACCTGATGGCGCAGGGTGCTGATTTTTAAAATAATAATAATAAGTATTATTATTTTATATAATATTATAATTATTATATTATATATAATAATATTTTTTTTTATTCCTGATAATAATTATTGCTTACTCATTTCAGCAGTTTAAAACAAGAACAGGATTTTAAATAAAATTTACAAGCTGACAATTCCACACTCTTGCACAGAGTAGAGACCTGTTTTTGATTATCAGCTTTGCCACCTTCTCCTTTCTTTTTGTGTGCTTCCTGTACACAGAGTGCCTGAGATTCATAAAAACTTCAAAGTTTCAAAGAAGATGGTTCACTGCTGCCAAGTGACTTTATCTCCTGACAGGCAGAATTACATCAGCAGTGTCTGAGAAACATAAAGTTATGTGGGTTTCAGGTTTTCTTTTTCTGTTGTTTGTTTGTATGTTCTGTTCTTTGTTGGTTTTTTAAAGAGTTTTGTGAGGTCTATTAATTTCTTTTCTTCTCCCAAGAAACACAAGGATATAAAAAGTCTGCTGAAAAGTATTAAAACCCCTCAAGCCTAGAATGATCCAAACAGGAGATTTTTAGCAGGTTCTTCAGCTTCTGAAATCCTGTGACTTGTAAGACAGTTCTGTGGATTACTTTTGTTTAGTACCTTTAGTAAGTTTGATTTAATTTGCTTTCATGAATTTAATTAGATTCATTTGAAGCAAAAACTGTAAACCTCAATGCTACAGAAAAGTGCTAAAACCCACAACCAAAGGGGTTCAGAGAGGCCAATTGAACCACAGTATAAATGAAGGGAAATCTCTTGTAATTTCTTGGAAAAGGCCTTATTATTTCATGTTGGTGGTGTGATTTGGGAGAAGAACTAGAGAGGTTGTCTCAGATTGATTGTGTTGCCTGGACAGAGGCTCTGAAGGGGTGTAACTACTCTGCTTAGGCTGCATTTTGTGGTGGCTCAGCCTCCAAATGCTGATCCCGATTTCGTGCTGCCTCTGTGAGGGTAACGCCAGAATGGGATGCTCCCTATGGAAATCACAGCCCTCCTGTGCCCCAGTCTGAAGGCTCTTCTTGCCATAAACTTGCACCATACCAAGACTTCCCAGGAGTAAATGTTTGCAGAAGCCACAATTACAATTACAGTCTCTCAGACTTCATAATTTTCAAAGCAGGCTCTCACCACACCAGCAGCCCCATAAATTCTGCAGCGTGCTCATCGGAGGAGATGATTTCAGACTACAGCCATCATTCTACTGATTCATAAAGGCTGTAGCATATTTTGGATATAATAATATCAATAACAACAATAATAATAATAATAGATTTATTCTTCCTTTGATGGCTGTAGAACGCCCTGGGTCACACGAGTGATGCTGCAATACTCGTTTGCATACTGATTATGCTGTTCTTTTGCTCTCAGTAATAATGAGACCAGATGCAGAGAAGCAAAACCTGCCCCATGTTTTACAGAGTATTGAAATACACTTAAAGGAAGTAGAAGATCAAAACCCGCCCTGTGTTTTAAAGAGTGTTGAAATATACTTGAAGAAAGTAGAAGATCAAAGGAAATAGAGTTAGATGCTGGTTCTCTGCTGTGCTCAGTGTCTCGGTGGCGCTGCTTTTATGAAATACAAGAGAAAACAATGTGAAGTTTTTCAAACTTCTGCGTAGTAGCAACTCTCTGTATTTAAAAGCACAGCCAGTCCAAGTGGCAGTGGTTTATGTTGTGATGCTGGTAGGGAAACCCAAAATATATTTGCACTCATCTACTGGCACTTCCGAACAATTGTTTAGGGGTTGACAATTATCATGGCCTGATATTTTTGTTGTACCAGCAGAAATCAAATCTAAGTGGCTGAGCCACCCCTAAGGGTAGCTGCAAGGCTGAGAAATTCAGTATGTTGGCATGAAATTAGCTCAGTCTACAGCCAGAAAATGACAGGACCGAGACGGAGGTTTATTGCATAATTACTTAAACAATATTTCATCCACGGGTTTTATCAAGCTGTAGGACAAGCATATCTGTTGTAATTATATTTTACATCTGTAATGTGGCACATTAATGAAATGTGTCACTACACTGGTGTTAGGATCCATTTCATTAATGCAAAAGACTTTTGTTGTATGCTTTACATTTGGAAACAGATTTAAGTATTAAGTGGCTAATGTCTGCAGCCGGGGAATCCTTTCCGAATTTGTAACACTGACCAGAACAGACCGCATTACACTCTCCAAATGGTGCATTTTTGCATTTGAATGTCTGAATTATCCTGGTTTCTTAGATACGACCACAACACCAACATCTTAAATCCTCAAAATATTGTCCGCTTCATTGAATGCTCATGATCTAAGCATATGTGTAATTATTCTGTAATTCTCCCCAAAATGTGATTCCTTGGAAATGCATACTAGATCTCCCCCATTGTAGCTGCAATGACTATTTCTTTGTGCCCGCTTCTTTAAATACGGTCACAAGGAAGTCTGTGTGCCTTGGTGCACCGCATGTGTAATGATGATTTTTTTTTTCCTCCCCCTCACTCCTAGTACGCCCATCAGGAGGGAAAAAAAAAACCCAACCCAAAAACCTCCACCAAAAACCTGCTTCGTTTGTTTCAGGGCGCAGAGCAAGGTCACAAAGAGACCATTTAAGATAGTATACATACAACAGTAATCTTTCTGACAAGAAACGGGCCTAAGACCGCGCACAATGGGCTTAGGGGTAGGCAAGTATACAAAATTAGAATTTGCAAGAGTCACCAAACCTGGCAACCATAACATATGCATGTGCGTGTGCACACTTCGGCAGAGGGCAAAGGGGAATCCCATGTACCTTAAGCAGATTCTCAGCACACACCATGCAACAGGGAAGATGATTTTTCCAGAAATTGCTGTTAGTGCAGAATACATGTACTCTTAAAAAGAAAATCTCATTTGTCTGCAGGAAAATTCAATTTTGTTAATTTTAAAAATTACAGTTTATTCAGTAAAGCAAAGAAAATTTACATGCATTTTTTACTGAACATTTACTTGCTTTTCAATCACAAGAAGAAAATTCTTTGGCAACAGGACTGTTGCAGACACCAGAGGTGCAAAGGCTGAGATCCCATTAATTGTTCTAGTTCACAAGTGCCTTTACCAGTCCATCTTTAAGGGAGCTCTATGTAAGATTTAACTTCTAAGTCCTTTGTAGTAGTTTCTCTCAACAGCTTCCATTTAAAAAAAAATGCTTTCTGGGTCTTTATTTGATAAAAATTAATAGTTAATTCTTTCATTTCGAAGGAACAAAATTCAATCAGAATCAGAAATATATGGAAGCAATGGATTATTAAATAAAATCAAGTAGTTACAAAATATTGTGCAAGTTATGAGCTTTGTTTATGTAGAAATGTTCCTTGTTAAATATATTTTTCCCCCATTTTTCAGTTAAAAAAAACCCCCAAAACATTTTAAGGGTGTGAAAACATTTTATGGATTGAGATTGGAAGATTTTTCTGAGGAGGCTTTATAAAATTATGCTTGCTTGTTTCTCAAAACAGATATTATTTGGGATAAATACAATGCAAAATATTCCACACTAAGAAAGGCACATACTTAGAGTTTATTTTTCCTTTTTAACCTAAAAAACCATAATGCTCTGAGGAAAACAGGTTTAGCTGGAGAAATAAAATAAGCACTGATACATGCAAGGAAATTTGAATGTGCTGGGGAAATTAAAACTGTATAGAATAGTTTCTGCACCGACTCAGTGTAAGAACTGTTAGAAAGTGCTGCCGTGTTTGGCTCCTTGCACCATTTCACCTTATATTAACACACATAGTCTGAGTATTAATATGTTTTTAGTTCTTCCCTGATAGATCTTCACAACTAGACTTGAAATGCAAAATACATTTCCAGGGTTCAACCAAGAAAGAAGTCACAGGATTGAGGAGCTGCAACAAGCAGTTTAGTATTGCTCTCAATTTTACCCTTTAATTAAGACAAAAAGTATTATTTGGACTGTGTTGAATGGAAACTAGCTGAGGCAGACTGCTGCAGTTCGATTATTGTGTGAGGCACTAAAATGCTGCTAAACCCAACAGGTGAGCTCCTGCATTTGTATCCTCAGCCCCTGCCCAGAGACGGGGAGGTTTCCACCACGCACTTTCCTCCTGGTGGCAGCTGTCCTGGTGTCCCTCATGTTCCCACCAGGCTGGGCAAGGCATGAACTTGCACAAAGTGCCTGTGGGGTTCACAGCCCTGGCGCAGGTCTCTGACACACCACTGACTCCTCAGGCACAGACACACACCTCTTCTCTGCCAAAACAGGCATTTCTCCAGGGGCACGGGGGTGCTGTGGCACCTGAGCTGGAAAAGCCATCTCTGAGCAAGTCACTCCCTGCTGCACCTTCTCCCTCTGCAGGAACAGAGTTCCCAGCGCAAGCATATAGCGAATTCCAACCGTGCAAATTGGGTTTGGGAGCTGGGAGTTAAAATCCTGACCCCGTGAAGTGGATGGCGAAATGCTGAGGGATTTGAACGCAGCTTGGGTTTCTCTTGGAGTTCGTAAGACTGCTCCCTGCTGAAATAAAACAGCTGGGACTGGGAGCTCTGTGTGCGTCACAGGGCTGCAGGACAGAAATGAGAATGTACAGTTCACTTTTTTAGAGCTAAAAACATCAAAATCAATACAAGAAGTGCAAGAGTGAAATTTTTTATATGCGGTCTAAGTTTTTATTGTGAAATGAACTAGTGACTGAGATGTGGTTTTCATTTTAATAGAGCACATTTTTATTACTGCATTCCTTCTCTCACACTTTCCCCTATATCATTATTTGCAATATCTTTTTCCTAAAACCCTGAAACATCATCTGAATGAAAATTACCCGAACAAGCAAGGAAAGTACCTATAAATAAACATTTGGCAGGGAATCTTTGATACTGTGTGAATGTTGATGGCAAACATTTTAATGAGGCCAGCCTTGGGTTAAAAAAAAAAAAAAAAAGTTGATTGTAAATCAGCAAAATGTGCTGGGCTTTCTAAGCTCCGAGTTGGCAACAGCTTGTTGAGAGTAAATCCTCTCATGGAAGGTTTTGCTAATCTGAATAAATTCAATTTCAAAATCCTTCCTTGATCTAAGCTTGCTTAAGCTCTCACCAAGGCCTAAGGACCCTGAGGGTCAATTCCAATAACAAAAGATAAGAAAAATCTGCCCTTTCTCATATCTCCTTGCAATACACTATAAGCTGTTACCTCACTGCAAAAAATCTTTGGCTTTAATGAAGTCGCCTTTTGATACTTGTTGAGGACGAAGTTCAATGTTTCCCACCCTGGTGCATGTCTGTGCTGCCTGCCACCCAGCACCAGCGCCACAGAACCTGGCTGCCTGCTTCCCTGGAGAAGCCCTTGAAACCACTACACTGAGCTACACAGCTCTAAGGAAATATATTAAATGGGGCTTCACAGAATAGATGGGGAGGGGGGCAGGAGGTGCATGGCGGGTGCTGCTGATAATTGATACCAGGCTGGGCAGTCTGCACTCCTTTTTTATTTTTTTATTTTTAATTAAAAATTCATAAAGGAGAAAGTTGAGCTCGAAACCCAAACAAATTCTGGGGCTGGGCTGTGATTCAGAGACAGCCCTGCTGCTGCTGTGCAAGTGCAGTGCAGACACCTGTTACTTCTGGATGTTGCTCGAGCGAATATAAAGTGAGAGATACAAACAGAACTTGTGGTTGGTGGAGTTTTTTCCCCCAGTAGCCCTTAGTAGCATTTTCCTTTTAATTTAGGCTTTTTCATGTTTATCAGTCATTTATTTGAAGACTGTTAGACCTCATCTCATTGCAGTAATTGGATACGTATTATAAAAATTACCAAAACTGGAGCTTTTGAATAAACTGGTTGTAATCTGGCTATGCTCTTTTTATCTGTTGAGTTTCTTGGGCAAACATGCTCCCCAAATCAATTTTGTTATGATAATTAAATTTATAAAAGGAAGTACCAGAGGGATTTAGTCTCTTGCTCAGATATTCTTTCACAACATGTAACTTCAGACAGCAGAGAAGGGAATGATTACAGACAACTGCAGACACGGCAGGCAAAGCAGAATTTTTGGGTGGCCATGACATATCCGTGGGGCAGAGGGACTTCATGGAGATTACAAATCTGCTCTGTGTCTGGGTGAAGGATTTGGAAAACTCATTCCATCTCTGGTTAGCTCAAGAAAATAGATTAACAGACCTAACAATTTTTGGTAATATGAAACCAAATTTTCTAATGTTTCATTTGCCTGGGCGTTGGAGGATGGGCTGTGCAAAATTGAGCTGGAACTGCGTGTTCCTGGGTATGAGTTTACTTTTTTTATGCTACTATTGTTCTAAAATAATTTTCTCTGTATGTTTAGGAGGCTGGGTTATTTCAGTTTGGTTGGATGAGGCTGTGCTTGTGTTCACTGTTCAGTCTGGTGAGCCCAGTTGTGACTCTTCCTATGGCTGGTGCTAAGTGTTGGCACAGCTGCAGCACCAGGATGCTCCCTCCTAGTGCCTCTAGCTCAGACCGTGACTTTAGCACAGGCTCTTAGACACTCTGGCTACTCCACTGGTAAAAGGTA
Source organism: Platysteira castanea (assembly GCA_013397175.1). Lineage (NCBI taxonomy): Eukaryota > Metazoa > Chordata > Aves > Passeriformes > Platysteira > Platysteira castanea. Next base: position 505,350 of record VYXC01007460.1, on the reverse strand, counting down.
GCCATAAATCTACGTAACAATGTCAAAAGATTAGTGGGAGAATTCATTATTTAACATGTGTGAAAGGACAGAGGCTCTCCAGGTGAATCCCTGGAAAACTGAGGTCTGACGAGTCAAGAGGCTTCTCTTCAGAAGAGAACTGAGACCCATTTAACAGGCTCCCCAAAACCACTTGATGGGCTCCCACTGGGCTCCGGTGCAGATGCCTCTGAGGAGGAAATGTGTGAGCATATTTTTCATAAAGATATTTCTTTATTGTAAATTGGGTTTTCTACCGAATTTCTCTCCCGCCTATAAGCTCCGCCCTGAGCACCTTTGCCACTCTGCCAGTTTTGCCCTCCAGCCTGTTTGTTCCAGCTCCAGAAATGAGTCTGTTTGCTGTGGCTTGGTATGAAAAGTGGCATTTGAATTAACATGGTGCTTCCCAGGGAGATTCTGCACCGTGCTGGGAGAGGGGAAGTGGGGTTGGTGTATGAATGGTCCTCACAGGAGCAGTGGCAAATACTCCTGTGAGTAAAGCTCAACAGTGAGTAAAGCACTATGGCTATTTGCCTCACATCTTCACTAATTTTCCTATTTCCTTTATTAAATTTTATGTATTAAACTGCCTTCTGTCTCTGTAAATTACATTTAGGTTTTAAAACCATCCTTTAAAGCTTAAAAATACTTGTTTTCAAAGGTATTCAGTGAGACAGATGGTGTTACTAGTTATTAGCCAGTGTTACCAGCTATTCTCATGGATTTGATAATTTGTTTAAAGTAGTCAGAGCCACAGCTCCTGGAGTCATAAGAATAAGAATAACATAAGAATATCAGCTTTCATAAAAAAAAATCAGTCTCACTGGAAGTGAAAAGATGAAAAATGGCTTAAATATAGTAGAAAGCTTTAATTTTGAAAGTCAAATAAAAGATCCACTGTAGGTTTTAAAGAAGATGTAAACCAAAGTGATTGCTATGAGATAATTTGAGGTTTTGCTGTTAGTAACACAATTAATTCATGCTTGTACTTCATCTAGCATGTTTTTCCGAGTTCTCAGATATCTTAAAGTTATTGCAAATAACTTGTCACATGCAAAAATAATATTAAAGGTTTAAATAGACAGGACATTGATAATGGCATTGACTGATCATGGTGCATGTGAGTTAATGTGACTGATACTCCTACATCCCATTTCTGTCACAGTTTCAGCTTCCTTGGCTTTTAGTACTATTTGTTTTACATCCTTCAATTGGGTCTGCCTGCACTAAAGATTACTCCCTTCCATCCACATTTCTTTTGCAGCTCAGCCACCCTCAAGTGACAAATACAGGGTTTTAACCACACTTAATTTGGGATTTTAGATTGAACTTGTTAACCAGGATAATTATTTCCATTGTCTCTATGGTACATCTAGGTATTTACTAAAGAGCTTTCTTTGTGCCTTAGAATGTCTTTCTGTCAGATATACAGTGCAGTTGTTAGTGTGGAATGATTATATTCAAACTGTAACAAATTTTGTTTTCTAATGCCAGTTTTGTTGTCTAATTTTGAGCTGGATATGACTAATGGGAAAAATTATTTTGCCTTGCTGTTTAACGATTCAGGGAGTATCCTGGAGCTAAGTTCATATAAAGCAAAAATAGCATTGTAGCTGAAAATGCTGATTTTTGTAAATAAGCAGGCAAACTTGGGCAAGAGATGTACCTCTCTTTATTTTCAGTTCTCTTTCAGATCAAACCAATTTCTTGAAAAAACCATTAAAAATGAAGCACGAATGCAGGCACAGATACAGAGCTGTTCCTTACTAGGGGTGTGTTTGTTACATGCAGATGAGATGCAAGAAGTTCCTGAGGTGATCAGCTCAAAAAAGAATGTCAGTGGCAACTCAGAGTGCCAAGATTAAACACCCAAATCTGGGCATGGAAAAACATCACAGATTTTTATAATTTTCTGTGGGCCACAGACAACACTTCCCTAATGTCACTGCAACTTTCAAAAATTGCAATAATCAGCAATGAAAACTGAAGAATTCACTTTCTGGTTTCTCCTTTTCAGTGGATGAGCATATTACGTTTCTATTTCTAAAACTTCTGTCATGTAGAATTAGTTTTTAAAGACAGACATTGGTCAACAGGAAAATCTTTCCTGTTGTGGGTATGGCAGGATCATGCGAAGAGCTGTATGATTTTATCTCCTCCCATTGGTTGCTGTGTTGAGGTAAGGGAATGGACTAATTGACCTTTCAAACTCCCCAGTCTCAGCTTAGAAATCTGTATTTTTTTATTATTCTTTTTCTAGTCTCCAGCTCTTGGAGTCATATAGTTACAAAGAAGTTGCTGCCTTCTTTCTTTCTTCATTGAAATGTAGGCTTTCTGCTCTTTTGATTGTGAAATAAATCTTGAAAAGATTTATTGAAGGTGTTTTTAAGGGCAAAGATCAAAAGGCAAATGATAAGAATTTCTTTTTTTATTTAAAAAAGCCTATTTTTGAAGGCAGTCTAATTTTCATAATTGAGTGTACAGAGTAGATTTTTACATAGAGTAATGTTTACAAACAGATTTTCTTACAATTTTATCAGTTCTGTTTTCAGATGAAGGTGGTATTATAAAGTATAAGCATTAATTAAAAGTCATCTTTTTTTCCACACTGAGGACTTTGATACGAACTGGACAGTGTAAGGAGCCAGAGGTTGATCTGCACCTTGGGAGGTAGGGCATGTTCAGTACTCATCTTCTGATACAGAGAAATAACCAGACCCTAGAAAAGCCAGGAGTGCTACTGTCAAAGTAAAATGTATGTCTACAGATGAGATTTATTATCAGCTGGAACCTCTATCTCTTCTATTTTTTCTTTCCCTGTGAAGTTCCCTTCAGGACCTCTTCCCTGGGATTGTTAATCCGTGAGTTTTTCTGTCAGACTCAACATACATATGCAATTTCCTACATATTCCTACAAAGTGTTGATGTTTGGAAAGATAAGCCACACGTGAGAACCCCAAAAATTCAAACTTGTCCTGAGCCATAGATTTCAGTGAATCTTAGATAGTGTTTGTTCTCTGCAGCCCTCTTGGACTTCCAATGTCACTTTCGTTATAACTTTTCTCACACTGTTCTATAGGAGTTGTTGTTTTTTACTGTTCTGAGATTTTGGGAAAACACACAAAGACCTGATTCTCTCTAGAGGTCTTTTAATTACGGATAGCACCCTTACTCATGAAAATCCACCTTCTCTTCCATCTCTGAGGAAATTTAAATCTTATTTTGTGACATCCTCTCCCTTGAAATTAATGCCCTATGTCACGGCAAATTCATTTTACTTTTCCTTTATCCTAAATTAAAGGAAAGCAGCAATGATCATCAGGAGGTAAAGCAGAAGCTCAGTACATCAGGCAGCCCTCAGAACCCATCCCTGAAGTCCAGCATGGTTTTCACTTCAAGGAAGAGAGGTAGATACCAGGAAGCTATTTCAACTGTATTATTAATGAGATTGCCCTACATTAATTAGAAAAATTTTATTGTCACACCCCTAAGACATTAATTTGATTGTCAGTAATGCAAGAAGATAAGAAGAGCAACATCACATCAAACAGGAGTGTCCCTGCACCAAGCCTGTAGGGCCAGAAGTGTTGGGGAGCACCGTCAAAGCTTCTTCATTACTTGTATTTATGGCAAAGGAAGGCAAAACTTCTCCAGTAGGCTGGAGAAGGGCTGCATTCATCAGTCAAGACCACACCAGGAGAGGTGCCCAAGCTCCCTGGCTGCAGGGCCTTTATAATTGTTAAAGAGAAATAAGCACATCCAAGGGTGTGCCACTCCTCACCACAGGCTGACCTTTCAGACACAGCAGAGGAGAACACCCGAAAAGAAGACATTTCTTTCTGCAGACCAGGCCAGTTCAGATGTGTCTGTCTGTCCTACAGACCTCAAAAGATAGTGGGTGAATCTCGTCCTCAAGTCTTTGCTGATGAGGATAGGTAGAGATACTCTCTATTTTAAGCGCAGACTATATGCATGAAAAGACAGACAAGTTTTTGAGTAATTTTTGAGCACTTTGCAATAAACTCTGCAACTTTGATGTACGTTGTTACATCAGGTTTTACAAGCAGTATTGCTATAAATACAGCAGGAAAGCCTTTGGGCACATAAGGATTATTTCAGTTTATTGTTGACAATTCGTGTAAACTCAACGCACATTTCTTAAGAAAAGAAATAAAAATCACAGCACAAGGTTACAACCTTGTAGTTAAACTTGTACTATTGAGTCTTTAATGTGAGGCTGGCAGACTTTTACTGTCACTGCTGAGCCTCCATCACATCATAAGAGGAATCCGGAACACTTTTTTCTTGTGAG
>VYXC01007460.1:492529-500978 GCA_013397175.1 Platysteira castanea | reverse complement strand
GAGAGGAAAAAAAGAGAAGTTCATCCCATTGCCTTTATTACTTTACCACCATTCAAGTACAATGAGAAAGGCCAAAAAGCTGGCATGACAACCAGAGTGGGTAATTCATGAATAGGAAGTCTAGTTTCTTTACTTCTCTATGACAGAGCTGAACAGTAGTCTGGGGAGATTTGGGGCTTTTTTTCTGTTGGTTTTTTTTTCCCTTCTTTTTCCTGATTCTATTCTTCGGTATAACTTCTGTCAGAGAAATCAGCCACGAGAACAAAGCATTGCTACAAGTGTCACTCATTTCATGCTAACATTTACCAAGAAGTCAAAATTCCACCAGCAGTGGACATTCCATATAATAAATATTTGAGCCATAGTGTGGGTGCGTACAGCACGCAGTCGTGGTCCCTTTGAGAAGTGCAACAAACCCCAAAATAATTCCCATACTGTTTTTTCCCCCTCTGATTGTTATTGTGCTTTTATTCCATAACTTCTAGCAGTTTTTTCTTTATTCTGAAAGTAGTTTACAAGAGATGGCATTATGCTATTTTTTTTTTTTTGGTAGAAAAACTGGTATTTTGTAAAGACTTTGGTGTGTGCCTGTACCAGAAATGAATAATGAATGATGAAATTTATATATATTTTTTCTTCTGTGGCGATAACCAATTGATTGGGTGAGAACCATCGCTTTGTATTTCCTTGGACATATCAGAAACGGTTCCTCAGGTTTTTCTTACTTTTGTTGAATGTATTTCATAGTTTTGCAGCAATATCTGAGCAGGACCATAATGAATACTTAGTCTCCTGAATTTAAAGTCAACTTTATTATCAACATTAACTTTGTTAATAGGAAATAGAGGAAGGATGATCTAGGAATAAATGATCTATTTATTAGTTGTTCTAAAGATAAATATTAACTGTCCTTATATTGTTAGTGGAATAGTTTCCTACTGGTATAAGATGAATATTAAAGAGAAAATTAACTAAGAGTACCACATTGTTAAGCGTTTTCAGACATTTTTTTCCTAAGTTCATATGCATTTTAAAATTGCATCTCAAATAGGATATGACAATATCAGATATTTGAAGTAGGTTTGAACAGCTGTTTATGAGCAGCAGTCTGAAATCTTAAAACACATTTTTTGGTGAAGATCTTACACCTTCAACACAATAATTTGTTCCAGTCTTTAAAGTATGGAGGTTTGCACATGCACATTGGAGCACTGGAGTCACCTACCTGATGACCTCTCTTTAAAGAACCTCTCTGAATATTTTCTGAAGTGATGCTGTGAGATTTACTGTCATGTTCATTAAAGCAATTAGTAAGATTTGAGCTAGCTTCTGATTTTATTTTTTTAAGATTGTAATCGTTACAAGGAAACATATACACAGATGTTGTGGGAGTTTGGAAAAAAAAAAAAAAGAGGGGAAAAAAGCCCTTACGTAGCTGACAGGCTGACAACTTTGCATATGTGTGTTAACAGGAGAATGCGCTGTGTTTAGGATGAATGGAGAAGCGGGCCTAAATGACTTTCAGATTAGCTGGAACAGATGGAAGGGTCACAGTTGAACAACTTTACACAGGAACATAAAGGCAATGTTCAAGTGGAGTTCATTGCCTCTGACAGATACTGTCAATCAAACAGGGGACTCTCAGTTAACCAGCAGCCTGTCCTTTTAAAGATTAAATTAAAAAAAAAAAAAAAGTATTGTGAGGCGCTGACTGGAGTTTATCTGGTCTGTGTCAGGCATAAACCCCACCCTGAGTGAGAGTTGCATTTTCAAATCAAGCACAATGAGCTGGGGGTGTTTTGAAGAGAAGTGAGTTACAGACTGCTTCGGGAGGCTGGACTATGATATAATTTCTGCATTGTGCAGTCTGGTCCGTGCCCTTCTCAGGCTGTGTATCAGGGATTGGTAACTAAGAATCTCTTGCTGATATCCTGGGTGCCAAAAATTACATTACCCTATGCAGTGTAAAGCAGATGGGGAGACAAGGTCACTGGCAAGGATGGAGGTGATTCGGATGTAGAAGATGGAAAGAAGAACTTATTTTCTTAGGCTGAAAATAGGCACTTGAAAACTCTTTACATGTGAAGTTTCTTAGGCTCAGTTGCTGGCACACACTCAGACACTTTTTGTTTCCTCCTCCTTTCCAAAGAGATGGAGACAAACAGAGAAATGGGGGTCCCTTGGATATATGTGAGGATATATTCAGAAGCAGAACCTGTTTATACAGCTCCCTCCAGCCCAGAAGTTATGAAAGCAACAGCAGACGAAACAAGCAAGAATCATTTCTAGCAGATGAAGGGAGAAGTTGCACAGTTCACATCTTTGCCAGAGAAGGCTCTCCCACATATCAAATATTTTTTCCCACAACTTCCTTCATCACTTCTCCAGATGAGTGTGTAGACTCCAGTCAGGAAACCAGGGCTTGATGAGACAGGTTTATTATTTGTATGATCCCTGACTGTAGTCCTCAGTGTCTGGGGAAGAAGTCTTCCGCTCTGAGAGACACCTGACCCTGCTTTACCCTCAGCTGCTGACTCACTCACAAAAACTGTATAAAAGCAGAGATTCAGACCTTACTGATCCTTAGAGAAATAAGCTGTGCCTTCCCGACCATTGTATTCCATAAAATGAATAGTTTAGCAGCGAAGTCTTGACTGTTTACCACACAGCTAGGCCAAAATAACATTTCCTATGATCAGTCCCAGAAATACTCCTCGTTGGATCTCGCTAGCAAATGGAATCAAGGGCAGTGCTTGTGCTTTCTGCACCAGCATCACTGCCAAACGGACAGATTTGACTGCCAAATCTGAAATGTCAAAGTTCTTAAAAGTTAGCTTTATGAGGCTAAGTTACCAGTCAGTAGCTTGCGTGGGCACCTGCTTTTCTTGGCGGTGGCTTTCGAATTGTCTTGTCTCTTAGCAGATGGTTGCGTGCTGGTGGCTCTTTGCTTTGCTCTGTGCTGAAGACAGTGCCAGCACTTTGCAATCTCTGTTCTGAAGGGAACCTGTCATCTGCCAAAAAAATAACTGCAGTTCTACAGGAAACGCAGTTACTGTGAAAATCAGGGAGTTAAAAGTAGGAGAGTGCTGGGGGTGTGCCTATATTCTCCTGAAGGCAGGAGAATTCTCTTTGCTGCTGTGTGAGGCACACGCTGGGGCTGAGGCTGGGGTAGCCCAGCCAGGGATGCACCCTGCCCAGCAAGGCAGGGGCTGAGAAGGAAAAGCACCTGACAAAAAGGGCAAATACCAACAGAGCCTGAACCCCGCAGATCAGTAATGAAAATAAACAAACCCCCAGAACGCTGAAGTGGTGCTGCATCAAGAAGATGCCGTATTTCATTTGACCAAGACAAAGCATCTGCAAACCCAGTGTGAGAGCTCTTACCAGCACATTTGGCATTTGCCACTGACTAATTACAGCTTGGAGTGCCAGTGGGGAACCTGCAGTGAGGAGCATCCAGCTTGTGCTATCCTGCATGCACTGGCTGGAGAACTTTGTCAAGTTTTTTCAAGGTAAAATTGAGTTTTCCCCATTTTTTTTTTTTCATATGGAAAATGAGATTTTATTTAAAAAAAAAGTCAAGATTTTATTTTCCTGTGGTATTTTTAGGTCTCAAACCTTTTATAATTTGAGACTAAAGTTTATTGACTCACAGCTTTGCCCTGTATTCAACTTGTTTATAAATTTTCCTTTAAAAAAGATGAAAATCTTTCCTAACTGAACTGCTGACCTCTGGTAATGCTCTTGATGAACTGTTATTCTGCAGCAGACAACGTGCTACTTGTACTCCTGTAAATTATTCATGCAATTTACCTCACAACCACTGCTTGGTCTTTATCTTGTTAATGAAATCAAGAGTTATAATGCATAGGTAGTTATGTTCATTAAAGTAGCATTTATGCTACCTTAGTTCTTTTTACAGGTAGTATTTAATTCTTAATGCAAGGATGATGGCTGATTTAAAAAAAACCAACCAAAACCACCTTGAAATATATTTCACAGCTGTTGGCAGTCACCGTGATATTATAATTGCAACTTGCTACTGGCGATACAGTCTTTAATTGTGGCTTTGTCTGAATTAGAGCTCCAGGAGCCCCAGAGGCAATACAGCTTCTCTTGTTCTACGGAGCTGGACTTTACTTGGCAAGCCATAGTTTCGTTATTGGCCACCACTGCCATATTGATACACATACCCAAAACCTATTTTTAGGTTTAAAAAACATGAGTGGCACAATTCACAGAGATACTGAATTTGGGCAATTTGGAATTATTCCTGGTTTATATGCTTAAATAGAGCAAAGAATCGGATTGTAATTGACTTTTGGTCTTGCTCAAGTGGGAATGAAGGGGTTTTTTCCCTACAGATCACATGGAAGCAATGTAAATTAGGAAATTACTGCTAAAAAAATTAAAATAAAAATAGAGAAATAATCACTGAGGCAGGAGGATGTTTAACTGTTCAAAGAACTAATGTGACACATTTCTCTCTTACTCTGCATGACACTGGCCTTACCAATCAGACAAGCAAGCTTTGGAAACAAACATCCAAACAAAGAATTGCAGAGACACTGCAAAGCACCCGTTTTCCATTTAGAATCCCTGACACAGCAGTAAAACAAACTGGGCATGGATTAAAAAATGATCCCTTGATACATCATTTAAGAGCCTTACGTCAACTTCAAATGAAACTGGCCATGTCATTCATGCCTTTAGATGATCATTAATGGATCACAGTTCTGCTCTTGTTTATATTATCATGACAACTGGCCAAGATGCTTAATAAATCAGCTTTTGTTTGGTCAGGGTTTGAAACCCGGCTCTTTTGTATGACTGCTTGCTTTGTGGTTGGTTATGGGGGTGTTTTAACAATCAAGGCGTTGGCTTTAACTGGTGAAGAGCTAGCAGATGAGCAATAACTGCTGCAGATTCAAATTCAACTTTTCTTTATGGATAATTTTCTTGGGGGTTTTCAATTCTTTTCTTCTCCTGGGCTCAGGCTGGTGCCTGTCAGGGCACTGGTTCTGTTGTGGACTACAGTGCCTCACACAATGCTGGTCCTTTCCTAGCAAGCTGCACCAACTCAGCAGGTCAAGGGGAGATGCAGAGGGTCAGGAACACACACAGAGGTGCACCCCTCACCTCAGAGGGGAAGAGCTACTGGGAACTAAGGCAGTGCCTTGATCATCGGTGGCTGCGTGCTACAGAAAGTTACTTACATTTCGACTTGACTAGAAAACAGAAGTCCTTAATGAGGAGAGGACCACTGGTTGAACACCACAGCTCCATACAGGTGCTGCAGCATGTTGGTAGAGGACACAATAAAGGAAGCTCTGACACCTGCTAGGTTTAGCAGAAAGAGGAAAAAGAAGAAGCTTTATTTACATTTCTTGTACTTTATAGGTTTCTCAGTTCCGCAAGGGATTGGAGGACATGTCACTTCCTCCTCAATCCCACTGGAGAAAAAGGATGTTCATCAAACTTTCTCTTATCACAAAAGGAATGAAAAACAGAATAGACAGTTAAATAAACATCAGCTATTGTTTACACGAAAGTATGTGAAAATTCTCTGACTCCAAGGTTACAACAGAAGGCTTAGCAAAAAACCGGACAACACTCCAGAGAAATCAGTATCCTTGAAGCTGAAGGAGAAAAGGTGGAAAACTTGGATTAATAAGCAAATTTCCCTGGAATGAGCAACACTGTATGGACTTAAATTTCAGTGTTATGAGCTTCCCAACTATGAAAAGGTTTATTCTGTCCTTTGTAGTAAGACTTGTTGCCATTTTTAACTAAATAATATAAGCTAGAATGAAGAGCAAAATACTAGTCAAGTAATTAACTTTAAAAATTTTGTAAATTTGCCTGAAAATATGACCTTACCTGCACTAACAGTAAATATTAAAAGGACTTAATCTGTTCTTGTGCTGCCTCTTGGGCTGGATTTTTTGTCTGCTATGGCACAAGCTGTCCATTGACCTAATGAAAATTACTCTTCCTCTCCCTGTTATTCCCCTGCCCCACACACACTCCATTCACACAGGTGATTTTTGAAGAACAGGTCGTAGATAACCTACCAAGGCAAGATTCACGTTATCTGCTTTTCCATGCTTCAAGTAGTAGAAGAATTTGTGCCAAAGTTGATAATTAGAAGAGAGAATGTAATTAGAAAAGAAGTTACCCCTGCACATATAAATTAGACATTTCTAAATTTCCAGAAACTGACTTTTTGAGTAGGATTTAATTTAGGTTTGACTCCTACACAATTCCTATGGCCCTCTTGGAACAGAGGAAGTCCAAACCCTATGTTCCAAGGTTGCTTCAGCAGTTCAAATGACTTTATGCCCAGGGAGGGATGTTGCAGAGGCTGGAGGGGTTAAACCCCTCCCGAGGAGCTGAATGTACGTCAGAGTGCATGGTGTAACGTGGCAGGGAGGGCTTGGTGACCCCACCTTCCCTCTCCAGGGCTAGCAAACTGCCCCCAGGAATTTACTGGGTAGATTTAATCAGCAAAACTTCAGACTGTAAGCAAAACTTCAGACCGTATCAGGCACTCTCAGCCTCCTGTGACATGAGGAGAGCAGCTCCCTAAAGCATGTTCTCGAGAGGCTGGTCGGGCTTGGTGGTGGTTTTGAAGCACCAGTCCCCAGGAAGGGATTTTGCCATCGTTCAGCCTCCTACCATCAATTTTATTTAGTGTTAGGAACTTCAGTATCTGCTCAGAGTGTTGGACTCAAGATGTTATGATACCAATTCTGAAAACAGTGACTACAACGTTGCTTCATTCACCACTGCAGTAGCTGATCTGCAATTAATATTAATTTGTTGAGGACCAGCATTCTTTTCAATGCCGTAGGACACGAAAGAAAATACAGCTTCTGCTCCTGTTGTCAGGAAGAGTTGAGTGTTTTGAAGAGTTGAATTACAGCCAAAAGAAATGGATAAAGGAATTGCAAGATTGATCTCGTGGTAAACTAGCAATACCCATTACATGTGAAACATAGGTGACCAGAAAACAGATTAAATTATGCAGACATCTCTTTTTGTTACTGACCAACGCTGACTGTGATGCCAGATGCACAAATCTTGACTTGTCTGTTGTGCCACTAATCCCTTTTGTTGAACATTTTTTACACGTTGACTGTGCTTGACTGGTGGTTGGGTTGTCAGGATTTTGAAGTATTATTGATACACCATTAGAAACAGAAAGAGAAATTGTGTCATTTGCTGTGCAACCTGATTTGTTTTCCCTCATTATTAGCATTTTAGAAGGGATTTACTTGGAAAAATCATGAAGAATGATTGGACAAACAATATCTGTAAATAGTGAAGTTTTACTATTAATCTTTTTCCAGTGATTCCATCTATATTTTTTAAACTTGCCCTAACACACTGTAAGTAATGTTTACAAGCCCTGTGGAAATGCTTTGTTTGTTGTTTTTCTGTTGTTTGAGTTTTTTTAAGAAGATCATATGGGTGGATTATGATAAGGGTGGGCCTATGTCATTCAGGATCAATCTGAACCAGGTGCATTTGAATATACAAGATTTTGTGGGCAAAGCCCTACACAAATGAGAAAATTAGACATTGGACCACTCCTGCCCTAATGAAACAATATTGTCTTGGTAGTAAAGCCAGCAGGATTTCCCCCATTACTTAAAAATTAAAATTTTAAAGGCTAAGCATGTGTTTGTAGTAATCCCAAGTCACTGAAAAGAGTGCATGAGGGGAATAGAAGTACCATAAAGTACCTTTAGCCAGAAGGCACGATGTACATCCAGCAGAGACAACAAAGTGCAAGTGTTTAAAAGCAGAGTGCAGTCTCTCCCTGGCTTTCACACACACCCCAACACGCAAACTTTGCTGAGAGCGTCTTCACCTGCAGAAGAAAGCACATTCCTCCGGTGGAGGGATGGCCCCGTTTTCTTCTCTTGTTCAATAAAGAGCCTGGGGTTGTCAAGCTTTGATTCAGAACAGGAGTGCATTCAGAGGCATCCTCGGGCCGGGCTGGGAGCTGCTCACATCCCCGGAAAATTCAGTGGGAGAAAAAGTTTATGGAAGCGAGTAGGAGTTTATTCAACAGTGTCTGAGGCCTTTCAGAATCATGAGTGAGTGTCTATAAGGGGGCAATCAAGCATAGGCTGGGAATTATCTCTGTTGGTTGCCTACCTGTGACAGGCCCTCAAGTGCGGCTAAGAGGCTCATTCAGTGCTGGGCAAACAATAGCTGAAGGGGAACAAACAATTCAGAGGAGTCTATCATTCTGTATGGTGTTATCTTTAGCACTGAATAAAACCGGAGTTCCCCCTTTCTGCCTCGTAGTCAGCACTATTTTTAGGAGCCAGTGGTACTTTTCAACTCTCTTTCACTACATTTCAACAGGTTCACAAGGGCACGAAGTGCAGTATATAAAAAAAAGGATAATAACTTTACTTGAGTGCAGGGAAGGGCC
>VYXC01007460.1:445029-487529 GCA_013397175.1 Platysteira castanea | reverse complement strand
GAAATAGTGAAATAAGTAATTTAAGGTATTACTTGTTAGAATTTTAATACTCATACTAGTTTTATTGGGATTTCTGCTTTTGGGAGGCAAGATAAGCAGGAATCATGGGGTCAGGACATTGGAATGGGAGCCTGAACAAAGTCAGACGCTGCTGTTTCTTTGATTAAAGAGGTTACCCACCTTCCATGAAACCAGGACTCCCAGTGCATCTGCCTCTGTTGGAAACATGGTTTGTCTAACAAAGCCTTTCTTGGATAATTTGCATTAGCTTGTGCTGAAGTGTTTACCACTAGTGATTTTTAATGGCTCAGATAGTGTAGAAGTGCTTTGATTACGTGGTAATAAACTATATCTGAATGTCCAAATGAATGCAGGTGTCCAGCCACTGGCGCTACACCTCGTACAGGAAAAAAAATTAAGAAATAGCATTTAAAAATTCAAACATTTCATGGCAAAAATACAGGCTGTCTGAGAACACCACAGAGACAGTGAGAACGCAGTTTGCAATACTGGCAGCCAACAATATCAGTGGAACTGGTCGAAAAAGAACCATAAAATACATGGAGCATTTATGTACAGTCCACTGGATTCTAAGAGCTTTTTTTCACAGCAGAAGTCACTGTTCTTTTTCTTGATTTATCAATAAAATGGGTAGCACTTAAACTGATAAGCAAAAGAAAAAAATGCTGGTTTTAACCACATAAAAAAAAATTCCAAGGCCCTTTTATCAAAAACATCTTTCAAAGTATTTTTGACTAATTGTTACATGCTAAAAACCAGCTTTGTAGACACTAAAATAGAAACAAATTGCTTACACTAACAAGTAAATATTCTTCAGATGAAAATTCTCATTCCATGTGCTTTGTAAGCTCTGAGCAGGAAAGGATTTGTATCTCTGTAGTGTAAGCCAGCCTGGATTTTGCAAGACTGCAGTTCTGATTGTGGGACAATAAATGGATATTTAGGTTTATCTAACAGTAACTTTGGAAATAGTGACAAGAGGCAGTTTTTCTCTGACACTAGGCCAGATCCCATATGAGGCATAAGTTTTTAGAGATGACATCTTACAGATGAGAAATTCTTAGGCTGCAGCCTGTGGGTTTATTAAAGATCATGTCACACCTCTTATCCTCTATTAAATGAACGAATGGTATCCAATTACTCCTCTAGTAAAATCTTTATTTTCTTGATGCTTTGGCTGACTTGTTCAGAGTTTTATCCTGTATGTGAGTTGATCTATCTTTTTTTAAGAGAGAAGCCTTCTTTGTACATCAGATGTCCTCAGGTGCTGGTGTGATAGACTTATCAAGTGCAGACTGTTTCTCTCAGTCCAACAGAGTTTAGTAGGATCAGAGGTGATGGGCTGGAAGTATGTCCATGTATATATTTTTATATCGTGAAATTAATACTATTGAAAAGTTTCTTAAATTTCCCATGCAGATTCAGGATTAAACTTTCAGGATTAAATTTTCATTAATCACCTTTTACATGCCAGTGAGTTGCTAGTGGTACATGTGAAATGCCTTTGGTAACTCAGATTTTTGAGTATGGACATTTTAGCGTTTATTTGCTTTCTTTAGAGAAATTGCTCAATTTTTTCCATTCATTTCACATGAGACAACCCCAGAACAAGAATGCCCTCTGTAAAAGGAGTCCCATTCCCATTCTTCACTCTCCACAAACGCACTGAAAGAAAAGGAAAACACACCCTTATTTACGCAAAAGTAGAAAAGAATCTAGAAGTCCTCGAGGTCCATTTGGCATAGCACAGTGGTGCAAAGAGGGCAGAACTTGGCCTTTATGCAAGGTGAGCTCTGCAGCTTTTGTGCTTGCTGCTGCACAGAAGTCTCCAAAGAATGTGCAAGGTGTGAGGTTTGACTTAGGGAATGGTGAGTTCATCTGTCCCCATTCCTGTTCCAAGATGCAGCAAAACCTTTCTGGTCCAGGACTGTATGTAAACTGAGATTGTTGCCCTGTTTTTCTGTAAGCCTTCTGTTTTAACCTTGGAGTCAGATTCTTTTCACACAGTTTTATGTAAATAGTAGCCGATGTTTACTTAACGGTGTTTTCTGGTTTTCATTCCTTCTGTGATATGACAACTTTGATGAGCACCTTTCTTCTCCAGTGAGATGGAGAAGGAAGTGACATGCTCTCCAATCCCTTGTGGAGTTGGGACGTGTATAAGAATGAGATAATGTCAATAAATCGATGTCATATCCTCCTTTCTGCTGAACCTGGCAGGTGTAAGAGCCTCTTTATTGTGTCTCCCCGGACACACTGAGATAAAACTACCTCTGCCTTCTTAAGGTTTGAATTCTGCTCTACAGTCCACATTTTGTGGAGTCAAGCAGTGACAGGAACGGAGCAATAAGAAGTACAAGAAAAGGACAAGGTCAGGAAGAGAAAGGAACGGGGATAAACATGAAGCTTCCACACTGCTGCAGTTTTAAATTAAACTTGCTGGTCCCTGCTTTCTCACTCTGAAGTCTTCCTTCTCCATCCCAAGGTCCTGTGGGTTTATCTGAACCAGGTCCCTCACACAAATAAAGACAGCCCTCGAATGTTAAAGGGGTGTCAAGTAACTATTTGCTTCTCCCAACTGCCTGCTTGGGGAAGGTCTGCTGGGCCTCCTTCCCTCTGGAACAAAAAGTGATGGATGTGGGTACACAAGCATATGTGTGCAGGCCTTCTGCATCCTGCTTTGTCAGCATTTGGCTCACTAATGCAGTTCCTGGTGACCTCAGCGTCCTTCAGGCAACACCAAGAAAAGCTGTGAAATACAGAGCTCGTTTTTTAATTTACTGGCAAGTACTGTAATGCAGGAGAAGTTATGGGTGCAGCAACAGAGATGAGATGTGAATTTTCCTGTGTTAGTTCATTACAGTATTACAACTTTACCAAAAAAAAAAGGAAACTGTAGAAGATAAATGAAGAATCTTGATCTCTTATTTATGGCTGGTTTTTGCGTGATACCAAGAAATTGGAAGAGCAAGAACTGACACTTAAAAAAGAATCTCTTTTGACACAGAGATATCGAAATACATTGTGTTCAGTATCATTCTTCTCAGGGCCGCTCCGAGCCTTAGAAGAATTGCCACTTTTGCAGTCAAATCCAAGTAACATCTGCTCTATGCAACCAGTCAATATTGTGGAAAAGTTCAAAGAATGAAGATCATTAGTAGTGTCAGCTTTACAACCAGAAGGTAATGGCATTGAAGTGAGCAAGTATAATACCCAACAATACCAGGCTCATTAACCAGTGATTTATCATGATGAAAAGACCTGTTTAACCTTTAGTCTTCACATGCTTTCTGTTTTTAACAAAAAGACCTATTATTTCTAGTTGTCAAGTGATAATTTGTGGGTTGTTAAAGGGATGTATTAAATTATACTTTAAACTATTATGCACAATTACACAAATATTGCTTTTGCAATGGGATGAGTTGGTGCTAAAACGGTTTTTATTTTCCCCTCCTCTTATAATTTTGTTCATCCATTTGGGAAGTGAAATGATGGCATTATATATATTAAGGACACCACTATGTGACTTTTAGGCAAGTTAAATTGAGTTTGATGTGTGCAGCAAGTGACAATGTTGTTTCACAGAAGTAGCAAAATCCACATAAAATATTTTGAGGGTTGTATGTACCAGCGCAGAAAGCTTGTTCTTAGCTCTGAATAAAGAGATGCATGGGGGTCCTGTAAAACCATGTTTCTTTTATCCCTGTGTTGGGTTGTTTCATTAATTAATTTTATTTTTTTAAAAAAGCACTGCTGATTTTAGACAGCTTTTGGCAGTTGCCATGTAGCGTTTTCTACAGAAAAGCAGGCAGCACAACTTATTGTGAACCACAGTATCTGTGCCTTGCAAGCAATAAGCCTCTTGGAAAATGTCTTTGTATAAAAATGTGGCAATGTGTGGTGACTTTTGTGATGTAGAAAAACATCCATCAAAGGTTGGAATGTCCATGAGACCCATTTCAGATATAATTAGATGATTTGTGATCTAATTCAGACTTGCATTTCAGGTCACTAGGAACATCATATTATCTCCTGTCTAGTTCCACATTTTTTCCATCTATTTGGTTCTCTGCCTATCCTTAGTACAATGTAAGGATAAATTTATAACTAATTGAATAATTCTCCAAATATTTTTCTACACTAACAGATTCTAAACTAAGCTGCACAAGTAGATAAAATAGAATGACAGTGGGCTTCCCACCCGTGTTTTATACCTACATCTCGGATGTCATCCATCCAAAGGCATCGATGTTTCATACACAAATTTGAGAGAAGTCAGCATTTAAGAAGTTAGCAGGAACAAAATGAGAGGCCTTAACATGGTAGTAGAGACATCGTATACAATATTCAGAATGAACAATTAGGAAGGATTTTCTAATCTGTAATTGTGATTTCACAGCTGGAGGGCAGCTTGGTAATTTACAGGCAATGCAGTATTTGTGGCAGAGTTCTTCTGAAGTAGACATTCAACTGCAATACCTTTGAAATGAGCAGAGATGTAAGATGGTTTCTTCCCCTCCAGCTTTAACACAGGTTTTAATCAATTATTGAGAAAATGGATAGGTATGCCTTTCTAAGTAACAGAGACTCTGTATCTACAGGTCTCTGTAGATACCTTCTTTCTCTGCTTATCTTCAATACTTTAATATTGAGCTCTGTTCTCTACTGTGTTTGTGGTGCAAATTTTTAGGCAGGACACTAGGAATGTTTTGTTCCTGGTGATGCTGATCCTCATCTTCTTGGTGATCACTTCCAGGTCTGAACAAACATTTGGGATTGTACCACTGTCTATCTATTTGACTGTAAAATTATCTTGGTCATCAAGTAAATATTCAAAAATCTTGCTGCATTTGAGAAAAAGTTTGGACTGAGAATAAGTTACAATGATCTCTTTTTATCCAATATTTTAGTAGCAGTATATTTGTTCATATTTCTATGAAATAGAAATAGCTAGTTTTGTTATTCTCCTCAATCTGGTAAAAATCAAACCTTTGTCCTCCTTTTGCAGGGTGACCATCCCAAGCCCCCATGGTGAGAGGGCAAGGTGAGCCTCCCTTGCTCCTTGTAGGTGGTGCCTCACTATGTATTAAATAAATCCTCAGTGAGATAGGAAATGTAAAATAAGACTTGGAGAACCTCATGGTTAGGACACTGGTCCAGGAGAAAAGACACTCCTGATGCTGGCTTCAAACACATGTTCTCTTTATGCATAATGGAAATGCAGTAAATACAAGAGACTGCAATAAAAATCAGGTAGCATCCATGTCATTGTCTGTCCTGGTGGCTTTAGAGCTCTCTGCAGAAGCACCTCAGGGATTTTCTTGAAAGTGAAGGATTGAGTGACCCACACACCAGGCTCCTGAAGGGGTTGTGGACACACGTCAGTCAGGATTTCTGCAAATACATGCTTTCTCTTGCTTCTATTTTTATTCTTTTTAAACACATGGGTCATTCTAAAGCATTTAAATATTTTCCTGAATGGTTTTTTTTGATACTTCTATGCTTTGTGTTTGATTAGGAAGCTAAAAAACCCCACGAATCTGAACTGTATGCTTCATATCAATTGGACTGAAAAGTCTGCCACTTACATATTTGAGAGGATCAGGCTCCTAACAGGAAATGGTGCTTTTACTAGGATTGTATCTCAGTACCTTCCCAAGAATCTAGTAACAAATGTGGATCCTTCCCTCTCTAACCAGCAGTCTCTGATTTCTGCTGTTGCTGCAGGACTTGGCAGACTGGGTTAAATTCATGCCTCACAGAAATTTTACCATTGACTCCTATAGGAGCGGGGTCTCAGCTTTTGTCTTCCCACTGCTGTCTGATGGGAAGGGGAAGGGCAGAAAGACAGACGTCTCTGAAGGGAAGAAAAGACAACTTCCATACGTTTTTTTCCTTTTCCCCTTTGCAGTTTTAAGATTTGAGCGATTGACTGCAATACTTTCAAAAAAGAAAAGTATCTCTGTCTCTTGGTTTGCAATTTCGGCTGAAATAGAACTTCCAATGCATTTTAGCCTGTGGAAGAAGCCTACAGGGCAAAATGTGAATATGCATAAACTTGTAATTTTCCTTTTAAAAATGTGGGACACACCCAAATCTTGTGTTCGGCTTTGAAAAAATGGTGATGTGATTGTGAATTCTCACAAGGAGTAGGAAAAGGGAAAATAAAAAACAAACAAGAAGAATTTGATAGGTTCAGCTTTTGTATTCAACTATTTATAGCACTGTAGTGGTGGCACCAGACCAGTTTCACGGCTATAAAAAATACTTGCTGTTCTTGGGTTCTGTTTTGTGAATTCCTGTTGTGTCTCCCATTTCAGGGTGTGTTATCTCAGAGGTGACTCACATGTTAAGTTCTGTCCTACATCTGGGTGGAAACACACACTTCCAAATCCTGTGAAGAAACACGGTGTATGGGATCAGAAGCAGCGCGGTGCCCTAGTAGGACTGTTTGGAAACTGGAATGTGGTTGAAGCATCGTCTGGACTTTTCTTTGGGGTTGTCTATCCAGTTACTCGGGTTTCTAATAATTCTCCTACACTGAAAAACGGATATCCTATTCCTATTGAGAAAAGAAAATGTTTAAGATTTTATTTGGTTTTCAGTCTTATGTGGTCTAATAAACTAAAATAGTAGCATAAACAGGAGCAAAGGAAAGGGACAGGAAGAGTAGTGGCTTTGAAAGATATGCTGTGCTCTCTTCAGAGGGAGCTTAGAGGCAACACAGAAATCCAGAGCTGGCTCCCTCAGCAGCTTGGCACATCCTGTAGTGGGTGTCCACACACATTAAAATGCGCTCGCTCTCAGAACGGGCTTTCTCCACTCCCTCCACCCTGCTCCCCTCCCCGTACTGCGCTGCCTAACAAAAGGTTTTCAACAAAAGAAATTCTTCCTGGTTTGTAAAACAGTTGTGTAAAACTTGGACTGTAAAGCCACAGTTGACTGCTTTAATGTGGAACAGTTGGGAGGGTGGGGAATGGCTGGCAGGTTAGGACAGGACACAGCAATGGTGCCCCTATTCTGTCGAGGCTCTACTTAGTCACACCACCTGCTCCCCCTATTCTTTCAGAGGCAAACCAGTCACGACAGTATGAACAGACGGATGTTTAGGCTCAATACCTTGGACACACTGCACCAGACGGAGCAAGGGGAGTTAAGAAAAGATAAATTAAGTGATCAATAAAGATAAGGGACCTGTTTAGCAGTAAATGGTGGGGACAGAGCAGACAGAACAAGGGGTGAACGTGTGTTAAATAATGCAAGTGTGTCTGTGGGCACACACAGGCTCCCCAGTAAAAGTGTCTTCCAGAGCCAGCAATGCTGTTTGGTACTTGGCTGGAGGGTGAGGAAGAGGAAGAGAAAGGGGGCTGTGTCCAGGGGTGGGCCAGTGACCTATTTGCACCTCCCACCTTTGTGATAGCTGGGAAAGAACAGTAAGGAGAAATGAAGTTCTGATAGAGAATCAGTAACTGTGCTTTGACACTTGATTGACAGTTAAGTGATCCGAAAATATGGACTTATTTTAGCTGGCTATCACAGCCAGGAACAATCTTTTGTTCTGTCCTTTTGCCTAGTTTTGCAAAGGTCTGGATTTCAGGTTCAAACTTCTAACCCCTTCTCTTCGAGAGGAAGATCTAAAAATCAACTTACAGTCACTTCCTACGACAGTTGACTTGCTGACAGCAACAAAAGATGCCACTGATATAAATCACCATGCACAGCTCAAATGAGAGTTGGTTTTCAATACGAGCATGTCTCTGGTTCTTCTCTAATGACCAAAAAAGGAGACGCTTTTCCCTGTGAAAGGCTCAAGGCTGATGCAATTAAACTCATTACTGCCATATAAGCGATGGTGTTTCTGATTGTGCTGCCACTACTCCGTGGTAGCAGCACTCGAGGGAGCAACTACTCTGTGTTTAGCCAGGGGGAACTCTGGAGCAAGCAGAGGCATGGGGGAGGTGACACCACATGTTGTTTATAACTTTGAGTTTATGACTTTGCCAAGGTTGCCTTGTTCTTGTGCTTAGGCCACCAGCATCCCCCACTCATTCAGGAAATTACACTTTAAGTACTACTGATCTCAGAATAGTCATTTGGTTAGTAGGGACCTACAGCAATCATGTAATCCAGCTCCCTAAGTATCAGCAAGCAGTGTGTTCGCTGGACTGGACCTTGTGGCACTCTCAGCTCTCACATCATGGTTCAAAACCCAGGGAACAAACCCCAGTCCATTAAGGTGATCAACCTTCTTTTCTGCTCATTGTTGTCCCAGTATGATTAAAGACATTGTAATTCTATTCATATAGATAACTGCCAGAAGACATTAAATAGGTTTTCCTATCACATAGGTCCCATGGCCTGTTTAGCTCCCATCTTTTCCATTATTTTATTTGTATACTTGTTGGGTAATGCTGAAACAATGATGTTGTAGAATAAATAGTAAAATGCTGGGAGTTTTCCAGGTGTCACTCACCAAAATGTCCCAGGATATGAAAATTGAATCGTAGTAATACAACAAAATCTATTTCTAGGTTATGAAGGTATATTAAGGTCTATTCCTTTTCACTGGCAGAATAAAATGCAGACCCCTACAAGACATGGTTAGGTAGGCAAAAGGAACAGGGAGATACCGTCAACTCAAAGAATTTAATCAGCCTTGGCGACCTGGTGACGGCTTGTAAGTGCAGTTGAGCCTCAGCTGTTCTCTCACGTGTCATGCTGAAGTGACACTTAGATTTTCATTTTGGAGCTGAAATGTTTCTCACTGAGTATCCACAGCTGATCCCGTGCAGCTGTGGGGACTTGGGCAATGGGAATCCATTTCCTGGGGGGAGAGAAGCCAGCACAGCTGCATGGAGACAACTGTTAGGGCGGGTGGTTCTCAGCACAGGGAAGATGGACCTGTCCTCCACGAACCATCCCAGCACCTCAGGTCGCAGCGAGTCCCAGTTAGCAAGCGACAGGAAAAGAGGAAAGGGCCACAAGTTGCACCAGGGGAGGTTTATTTTGGCTATTAGGAAACATCTCTTTACTGAAAGGGTTGTCGAGCCCTGGTACCCAGGCTGTCCAGGGAAGTGGTGGCATCACCACCTCTGAAAGTGTTCAAAAAATGAGTGGACGTTGGCACCTGGGGACAGGGTTTCATGGTGGGCCTGGCAGTGGTGGCCTAATGGTTGGGCTCAATGATCTTACAGGGCTTTTCCAACCTAAATGATTCTGTGATTCACAAAACCCCCACAAGTCTGTGGCAGTTCTGGTTAGCCCAAACTGGGAAGTTTCCTGTGCTCCAGGGAGTGCCATTGCAGCCTTTCTCTGATGGCCACATCATGTGGCACGGGCTCCAATGAGACCTCGCTGCTTAAAGGCTCTCATTAGGAGGATCCCTTTATTTTTGCTGTACACTGGTTTTACTGATCATGAGAATTCCAGTATAAAGACGGAAAATGAAGGTAACCCAGGTAATGAGCTTTCTGCCCCTTTTAGGTGTGAGCCACAGGCTCTGTAGGGACACCTGGTTATATGCAACATGGAAAGCTGGATAAATGCTTGGAATTACTGCAAAAACTGTGAGAGTCAGTGGTTCTGGACCAACGTCCTTGATGGTCGTTCTTTGTCCTTGCACAAATAAATTTTTTTCTTTCCCCTTTGATGAGACAGTCGAGCTTTCTTTCAAGGTGTTTTTTGGCTGCCCAGCATCCCAGGGCTCAGCTGTGCTTTGGAGAACAGCCTAGGCTGGGCTTTGTAATAACGTTTCCCCTCTTGTATTTTTAATGGCTTTTTTGGGAGGTTGGTGATAGAGGGAGAAGGTATGAAACAGAGTAGGCCTGAGGGAAAGAATGGATTCTTGCAGTGTTGTTAACTCCCTGCGCCATGCCACCGTAGTGTTGGACATGGGACAGTAATGCTGACTAGAAACAAAATAAATTGTCAAGGATGGCAGAAATTAAAATTATTAGCAAATATCTTAATGCAAAATGTTTCCACTTTAAAAAGTGAGTTCGGTCTTCCTATACAAAGGTTTGAAGTGAGGAGAAAAACAATCCACTGCCCTCATTCTGTACTTCATTCTCTCATTATTCACAAGCAACAGAACAGACAGAGAGATGACAGCTCTGTGAGAGTCAGGCCCCTCTCCTGGTTTATGAATTGCACCTGGTTTATGAATTGTTAAGCATAAGCACGCAGTGAAGATTTTTTGGTGCCCAGCAGCGATGTTGAGATGTCTGCATGTGTGCTAAATGAAAGTGACAGGAGAAGGTTCTGCGCAGGCAGTACATCGGCAGTGCTGGGATGAACGTGGGTTGGCTGAACACTACAGTTCTATCAGGATGTGATCCTTGTGGGTACAGAGGGATTTCAGCAGCAGGCAGCTGCTGTCTGCTTTGTGCAGAAGGAAGAGAGTCTCACCACATACCCACACACTCCTTAAAACAGATCCCTGCTTTGGTAATTACCTTGATACACTTTGTGATTAATGGCTTTTATCTGTGGGATTATCATTCATGATTAGCCTGGAAAGAAAGCTGTTTATTTTTATGAGATATTTTATAAATCCAAGTCCAAGAATGGCACGACACATCAGTGTTGGTACATCAGCTAAATGTGCGTGCAGCACCATGAGATGATTCAAACAAACAACTGGGAGCATTATTATGTGTTCTGGAATGTACAACAGTGCAGCCAGAGCATGATTCATTTGGCAACCTTCTCCTACAGCTTGGTATGGTCATTTTAGAAAACTGTTGGTCTTTTTCCACAGAGAGTCAGCTTGATAATAAGATGCATCCCATGAAGAAAGTGTGTGATTAACAACAACAACAACAACAATCATCATCATCTACTCCAAAGACACTGTGAATTCTTAACTAAGATATGCTGAACTCCCCTCACTTCGGAGCACAAAACCACCTTTGTTTCCCCCAAAGTAATTTAATTAATATAAGTGGTTTATTTTCTTGAGTTCCATAAAGTGTGTGTTCCAGATTTCAGTTCCTATTTTCTGGAAAGGCACATCCACAGCAGGGCCTGAAGGATTTCCTCCAGTGAGAAGACAACAAGACCCCTCTGTCCTCTACAAAAAATGTCCTGTTCCTTAGTTTGTTTCTAAAGTTGTCAAGCACTTTGGCATTTCTCTTTTTCTATCTCTCACAGCCTGCTGATTTAATTCTTCTTTCTATTAGCTCACAGACAACAGCCCAGGCTGGAAGGGGCCTTAAAAGATCCTGTGGTGCAACCAAAGGAAAGGGAACGTAGTGGTACCCGCTGTTTCATGTTCTGCAGTATAATCAGCTGTAATTTAAGAGGTTACGTTACACCACTAAGAGATAAACAATACCAGGTGGGATTTGGTAGGCAACACTTGCTAAAAACACAGGTGGTTATTTCATACTCTCTTTTTTTTTTTTTAGTCTAATCTAATACAACATATTGCCGAGTTCTGACTGGCTTGTTTACAACATCACTTCTCTTGCATGAAGACAGTAATTTGCAGTATGCAGTGAAAACATGCCTGTGTGCTTGCTCTGATATGAAGAAATAAGATGGTTATTTTTAGATAAAAGCTCCAAAGGAATTCTGTGATTTCCTAAATTATTTCCTACTTCAATGTCAGAACATCAGTCTGGAAGGGCTAATTTGAAGCACAGAATCTGGCTGTCAAAGGAAACCCTGTTCTGTAGCTCTTCTCACTTTGCAGCAGACACATGATGTGTCTGACACTCCAGCATTGCACTCATAGCCCACCCGACTCACAAAGTATTTCCCTTTTCAGTGTCCATTCTTTCCTGGCAGCAAATCCATTTGTTGGGTCTATGCTATAAACACTAACACAAAAATAATATGAATTAAAAGCCTCCTTCTCTTTGGGGGAATGAGAGGTAGCTGGGGAACTTCTGCTGCCTCCTTCCCTTCTGAAGCTGGGACTTGAGATGATCTCACCAGCTGAGGCTCAGACAGAGCACGTAAGGAGCTGTTGAAACACCCACAGCTCACCTCAGGACAGCCTCATTCCTCTTTGTCACTTGTCCTGGCTGAACCTGGGTGTCTGGAAATGAGAGTTAGACAAACCCGTGCTGCCCTTTCAGCAGTGGGTTAACAACCATTGCAGTTTCATCAATCATCCACAGAGCGTGGCAGGACCTGATTTCTCTTAGCCGTGGGCTTAGGTCAGGTGCTCTAAGTAGCATTACCCTGCAAACCAAACTGGTGCTGTCAGAACTGCTACAGAAGGCTCAGCTCCTGCAGGAAGGAGGGAGAGAATAGAGGAAATTTAGGCCTTTGTCATCAGGAGAGGAAAGAGGTTGCTTGCACAAGCTGGTGGTACTTTGTGTAGCTTCCTGAAATGCCCACAAGGCCTGAACTCTCTGTTCTTGGCAGCGATTAGTGGCTGCCATAAAGGAGGAGTAGGTAAAGACATAGGGAATTGCTTGTTTCTTAAAACAAGGAGGGGATGGGGCACTCTACACATCCTCTAGGGTACCTAGATAAGGACATTTCTTTAGTAATTTTTTTTTAGTGGGCAAAAAACAGGACCACGATTTTTGTAGATTTTTATTTGGTCTCTTGGCTGCTATCAACACTGTTTTAAATGACAAATGGACAGAGCAGGAGTCCTTGTTTAAGAAGGAATATTATAAATGATGTTGTTGTCACCCAGTGGTGGCAGTGGAGGTCAACGACGGCAGAAACTCAACCCCTTGGACTCTGTGAATCTTCAGCTGTCAGCACCATCTCACACCATCCAGTTTAGGAGTGTTAGAGTCCAAGGGTTCAGCCCAGCTCTGCAGTTTCTGTGTTGTGCTGTCACCCAAAGGTAAAAGAGTCAGTGCATCCCCAGTTTCTGTCACCTCCCAGAGAACCCCTCCCGTGCAGTCAGGCACGTGGTTTGTGCCTGTCCTCATCTTCTGACCCGAGGGAAAGAAGCTGCAAAGCTACTTTGGATGTGCACCTTCTCATGCCCTTGAGCTGCCTCATCTGGTCAGCTCACAAGCCTGTATAATACAGGGATGGATGGAATTGAGGAGGAAATGTTGGTCTGCCTAGAATTTAAATATTCTCCTTTACATCCACTTGAAAAGATGAGAAGAGTCTTCTTGCTTTGTGAAATTCAGGCAATAAATGATCACAGCATCATTGCAATAGACATTGATGTACATGGAATCAGTAATACGGATTCAATCACTACCTAATAAATAGGGTCTGTGTCATTTAGTTCCATGCTGATAAAACTATTCCAGCGAGGAAATCCTGGAGCAACACAAGGACAGATCATACATTATCCTTAATGTTGTATGGCTACTGTGCATTTGTTGGTTCTAAAGTTTAGCCATAAATACCAGAAAATTTTCAGTTTTCACACATCTCTAACTAAAGGAATTTTTAGTTTCTCTTGTTCCAAAAAACAACTGCCATTGTTTAGGATAAAAACACAAAATAAAAAGGTGGTATAAAACAAACTACCAAACTTGGGAGAGGTGTAATTAACAGAATGATGATGTTAAGCTTTGGGGATGAAAATACTTTTTAAAATGAGAAAAGATATGCTGCCTGTGGGTTATTGTTATTATCATATTTGAATAGCCCCATCTTCCCTGTACCCCACAGCTTCATTCACATAGTAATTTTTCAAAGTTTTAGCTCTCCTGAATGAAAGAAAGCATTCCAAATCATTGTGGAAATGATGTGGCGATGTCAAATGCCTAAATTGTTGCCCCCATCTAATTAATGTCTGTTAATGATGTCTATTGCATGTAACTTGTGCCTTCACAGCCTGCCAAGCCTCTCACTGGCACCAGGCCTCCCTGAACTGCTCAGTGTGTTTTCTTCCTGTTGTGGCTGAAGGTGCATTATTGCCACTATGGGAGAGACAGGCTTGCAAATTTTTTTTTTTACATCATCGGTCACACAAAGTGATTACTCCAGCTGTACAAATAATGTAGGAAATGGATTTTTTCTTGCATTAGAATTATGCAAGCCCAGCAAATAATCCCAACAATTGCTTCTTAAGTCAGTGAAATTTCAAGCCATTCAGTTTACTTGTAAGGAGCTCACGGCTTCTTTGATGATGAGGTTTGTTAAGCCCAAATGTGGAGAACTAATAAAATAATAAAAAGGCTCCAGAGGTGTTTATAGATTTCAATTATCTCTTACTTTCTCTCCCAGGATTGGGCTGGGCAGGATTGTGCTGCCCTCAAGTAGCACTTGAGTCTAGGCTGCATTTTATGCTGGCTGTCTCTGAGGTTTCTCCTTTGTGGCTGAATCGCCTTAGTGTGGGCAGTGTACAGAAGTGCTAAGGGCTTGCCTAGACAAAGCACCAGGCTTCACAAAAGCAAGGGAGCAAAAGGAAGCAAAATTGAATCTCTAGCACCCAGCTCCTGGGCAAACAGACAAAACTAATGGATCCACTCCTGCTCCTCCCATCCAATTACTGTGATCCAGTAGAGAGAATATGGCAACATCGGTTCACACAAACTCTAATACTCTTAATCCCTTCCATACATATAAACCTCACATTCAGCACCGTTACTTCATTATCGAGCCACCCAGGCAGCCGCAGCATCGGAATGGACCCACCGGCTGCAAAAACCTGCCTCCTTCAGGTTTCAATCAGCTAATGAGGGATATGCAAATGACAAGCTTATGGGATTATGCCTTGTCTAACAGCAGTGCTCCTCACAGCGATGCAGCACTAATACAGGTGTTAGTAAACTGGTTATTAGGCGCTGGCTAATTTAGGGCCATTCACGCTGGGATTGTGCTGCAGCCCTGCCATTTGCACGGGTGTTTGTGGCCCAGTTGGACATCTATTAGGGCTGTGGTGGGTCCGAGGCAAACCCCTCGCTGCTCGATGCGAAGTTAATAAATCCGGTTGGTTTGGTCTTTAGCCATACACAACAACCCAGGACTGACATGGGGATTTCCCCCTCCACCCCAGCTGCCTGGGAAATTGCCACAGGAGGGCAAAGGGGCAGTTTAATTGACAGTTACTTAACATTTATATGAACTTCTCACATGCTTTTGAATAAAATGTAAAGCACAGAGTATGATTAACCTATATTTTCCCTTAGTCACAACCAGCCAACTCTCTCTTCCATGAAAAAACATGCAGCCCAGAAATATGCAGTGAGAACAAAACACACTGTGCCTGGGGATGAGCCATCCCTCTGGGGTTTTGGCTGTTTCAGTTGCTCAGTACATCCTTCTGCTGTTTAATATTGCTCATTCAGTGATATTTCTTTTAAAAAGTTCCTTCACTCTGCAAGCAATTCTGCATTGCAGTGCATTTACTCACCAGGTCAGTGGAGAAAAGTGGAGTGACATCAGTAAAGTGTTCCCAGACTGGAGCACACGATGGGAACACTTTGTTAGCTGATACCCCTGCTACATGGTTGTCTAAAACTCCCTCAAGTATGCTATTACGTAAACAGCAAATATTCCATACACGTGAATAAATGTGCCAAGCCTATAGCAATTTTCATTATTTCCTCACAGGACTTTGGTGGAAACTAAGATGTGACTAGCAAATATTTTCAAAGATCTCCACTTTATAAACAGCGAGATACAGAAGCGTAGCCACTTCCATGTAGGAGGGGCAGAGAACATAGTAGAAATCTACAAGGACATCATCTGAGAAGTGCCAAAATTAATTAGAAGATGCCTAATGAATTAGAGATTTTATCTCTTCCAGTCAGCAGAGGAAAGGTTGTATTTTAAAGTAAATCTCAGTTTAAGACTCATTTGAGGATTTTGCCAAAGAAGATGTGATGTTGTGGGGGTTTCTTTTTATTACAATAGTAATACCTCCAACTGCACTGTTCTTTATTTAAATACTATTTTAAATTGAAGGACCTCGTTAAAATATTGAGCTGTTCCAGTAAAAGCCAGAAATTCAGGGTAGCTTTTAATGACTGCAAAGGTTTGATTTCGTCTTTAAATTGATTAAGTTGGAATTGTCATTTTCTACATGGGGAGGTTGAGACAAAGGTTTAAAGGGCAAAGTATTCAAAAGTAAGTCCACGAATGTCAATAAGCAAAGCCTCTTAGGTTTAATACACACGTATCCATTGTTCTCTGTTTGCTCTGACTGACCCTGGCTAAATGTGTATCTTTAGGGCAAAGGTCTGTGCTGAACTTTTCTTGTGCCTTTCACTTTCAGATGTTTGAAAATCAAATAGGGGTCCAAAATCTGAAAATTCAGATCAGTGATCAACCTCCTGAATCTAAGGGCTCTAGATGAAGGAGGGTGGCTCATCTGCTCATACATCACCTGTCTGAAGGTTGCCTGGTTCTCCTGGTCTGCAAACTGTAACCTGAGATGTTCTGGGGACACTCTCTCGTGCACTGTTTGCCTGAGATTACCTGTTCCTGTGTGTAATGAATGTGCCCATGACATACCGGGTCTTGTAGGAGCTAAAAAGCACTGAGTAATGGATGGGGAAAAGCCAGACATAATGGAGTGGTTTAAACGGAGCACGTATTTTCGGTTTATTTACCCTTCTGCCACCCTGCTCTCTGCCTGCCTCTAAAATAACCCGGAGGATGTGATCAGGAGCATGCAGATTGTATTGATTAGGCCCAGTGCAGCCCTGCTGATGGAATGTTGTTGTGCTATTTATAGATAACAAAAGGATCACTGTCTATTTATCCTTATGCTTCGTATCTGCGTGTTGTTGCTTCGGATACCGAGAAGGTGAGGAAAGCTTAGCGAGTCTGGACCTATTCAAAATCCCAGAAGCCAGAAACCCTAAATGTTTACAAAGAACATAAACCCTCAGAAAGATTAAGGAATTCTTTAGAACAGTGGAAAAAATATTTTTAAAATTATTTTAATATTTTAGTTATTAGCAGCACCTCCTGATGCTGATGGTTCTGTTTTAGTTGAGAGCTGAGAAGGTGAAGTATATTAAATTTATGAAATGCATCATACCTAAGTGAAAAGACGCGGTAGGAAAAAAGCCTACTTGCACTTGGACAGACCATATCAGAAATATATCAAAACGTTAAAGAAACATTTGATTAGTTAACAGCATTGGTAGTAGTTGCCACGAGTGGGAACAAAAGAACTGTTTCTGAATGTAGATACAGAATAAATTTTCTCTGTGTTTCTTTTTTATCTCTTGCCTTTCTTTTTTTCTTTAACATACGGATGATTACTTCTGGCACCTTGAGGAGAGTGGGTGCTGCATCCAAGGAAATGGTTGCACCTTCATTGGTCAAGAAAGTGTAACAATGCAGTGTTCAAAAATGAATGCATGGGTGAAAGAGTGTCTATGCTCCAGGGGAGAGAAACACATGGGCTATGAGAATGAATACATGTTGAGGGATGAAACAGTGACAGTAAAAACCAAATGAAAATTTAATTAAATTACGAATCCACTCATGCTGGTGTCCACTGGATGACAGAAGCAGCTGCCAGGTGATGCGCTGTCAGCAGGGCTCCTAGGCAGCTGCCAGTCCTGCATCCCAGATGGGTAAATCTCGGAGGCTGGAAGAGAAAGGAGTGCATGCCTTTGCTTCTGTCCAGGAACTATCAGCCCCTAGCAGCCGTTTAATTTCCCAGGTAATGTCCATTTGTCTCTCAGAAATGAATCCTTCAAATGCTAAGCATCCTTGACTTCCACACAGGTTGTAATCAAAGGACCAGTGATACTGCAACTTCAAGAATTCAACTTAAACCTGCTTTATTGCAAATGCTCTTTGAAATCTACTTATTTGGCTCTAAAATGGAAATGGCACAATGATATTGCCAGGATTCATAACAGTTTTAGTTTAAGGAGCATCCTCTTTTAGATTTCAGGAAAATATATTTTTCAGCCTGATGTTTTACTTAATATTTTTGCCAGTAGAAGTTGGGAGTTCATTGAATCATACACCTGTTCTGAGGAACTCACTGTAAAATATTTATTTCCCATTTATGCAGACCAAACAATAATTGAAACCAAGCTCAAACTGCCCTTGTAAACAAAACACGGAACATTTTATGAATCAGACTCCCTGAGAGTTTTAGCTTGAGTTTCAGGTGCTGGGATATATCTACAGCTGCAAGAAACCTAATCTAGCAGAGTAATCTAATCTGGGATCTATCTGCATGCAAGTAATTTTAGAATTACTTTGTAGAAACAAACATATTCATAGAAAAGAGAATCCATTTTCGCCCTCCTTTGCTTTGAAGATAGTCCTTCCCCAGGCTAAACAGAATATATTACTCCCAGCCTACCAGAACTATCTTTAAGAATG
Source organism: Platysteira castanea (assembly GCA_013397175.1). Lineage (NCBI taxonomy): Eukaryota > Metazoa > Chordata > Aves > Passeriformes > Platysteira > Platysteira castanea. The sequence continues at coordinate 469,274 of VYXC01007460.1, read as the reverse complement.
TTGTGGGACCATCAGCAAGGAATTCTATGCTGCTTAAAGAAATCCTGTGTTCTGCTCACTAACAGAGTAAGATAATTCAGACGGGAAGAGATGCCTAATGAAGATAACTTTGGAGACCCAGATTATGAGTTTAGCCAGAGCAGCTGAGTTTTGTCCTGAGCTGTGTCTCACGGTGTGGCCCATAAGCAGGTGACAGAGGGTCTGTGGAGCAGCATCCCTGCTCTGGGACCTTCCACATTTGCACCCACCCCCCTGTGCCTTGGCCTCTCTCAATGTTGTGGCTTCTTTTTCAAGCAAGTTTCCCTATCTGGCTGCAACAGCTCTATTCTATACATTGATTCTGATGGTCATTTTCTATTACATGAAATGTTTATGGCATCTGCCTGGACTACAGGGTTTTCTTTCCACTGGCATGCATAAGGCAGGTCTATACCAAGCCTTTCACTTCTCCCACTGGATGATTTCTGGTCTCTTGGGATAACTCTATTATCAGAAAGATAAGTTGCCAAAACCAGCTTATGTACCCCATCCCAGGGAAAGTAAATACAGCTTCTTTCTTAGGCGCTTCTGAATCCTAAACTGTTTGCAACTTTTTCTGGAAAGAATTCTCAGTTCCCTCACTGCTAAAAGGGATCAGAAAAATTGGAAAAAAAGCACCATGAAAAGTAAGTTTGTTAAAATTCTTGTTTAAGGAGTTATTTGCAAATGTAAAAAGATGTGAGAAAATTACATCCAAAAGTTACCTTCAGAAAATCCCGAGGTCAAACAGCCTTAATGCTACTCCTTGTGTATCTGTACAATGAGAATTTTAAGCGGATTCCTCCTGCCTGGCAGTACACAGGGTTAAAGGTTAACAACTGACCAATTCCTTGGACAAGGTGTTATTCAAAATCAGGTACTTAAGACATTTGCTAGAGGACTTAGCCATTATGGCTGTTTGGAATCAGTGCATTTTCCAGCGGGGAAAGTATTTAGGAGAACAAAAAGGGTGCGGAGACAGGGAATTCCAGAAAGCCTGTCACCATATAAACTAAAAACCACCATTAGAAGCCGAGTTCTCTTTAGAAATATCTGACAGAACCCAAATAGGTTGTGTGGAAATCATGGTCACCAGAAAGAGATGAGAGCATTCTCCACAAATACTTTAGCTGGGCTCTATTTAAGCTCTGTTTTCAATGTACACACGAGTTTTCTCTTCCCATGTTGCTTTCCTTTGATGTAGTTATGCCTCTCAAGATGGCTCTGACTTCTTTTTTTTAAGAGCTTGTAAAGTAAGTGGTAATTTTACAGTCAGGTCTGAATCAAAGGGAAAAGCTGTGGGAGGTTTCTGATCTTGCAGTGTTCGGAGTAATATCTCATTAGGGATTGGAGTTTACTTGGTGGAAACCTGAAATAATAAAAAATCTCAAAGTTATATTGTCCTGTTTTGGAGAAGAGTTTATAATGTAGGTGGCCAGAGATATTCTTATTGTTTAAGCAATGAGTACAGCTGTTGGATCTCCTTTTGATCTGGGTTGCAGCGTTTCTTCTCTAATTTTTGTTTCGTGTACCCGGATCTTTTGGTATTTTGACAGGTTGGCTGTTATGGACAACACAGCTGTTTCCTTTGTTGGCTATGAGAAAGTCCACAGTGGTTTTGAACGGGGTTTAGGGAAGAAAAGAATGCACTTACACAGCCTTAAAGGACCAGTACAGCTCTCAGGACTAAAACTCTGTGCCTGCATAAAGGTGAATATACTTCCAGAAATAAGTTTACAAAAATGTCACCGTTGGGTTCCACAGCTGTCGTGAGGGGGAAGATGTTCATTCCACCTTGCACTGAAACACTGGTTTGATTCAGGACATGGAACAGCTGCTGTGCTACTGCTGCAATGTGGCTTTTCCACGGCAGATCTATGCTACAGCCTCACAGTGTGTAAAATAGCTTTTAGCTACAGTGCGTTTGTGAGGTTTAAATCAAAGGCATCATGTGTGTAAGGAAGAATAGGAAGTGTTATATTTAGATATATTTTGGAGAAAGCAATATCAGATAGCACTGCCACACACGTATTTTGAAGAACTGAATTCAGAAATGGGTTCTTTAATGTGCTTGCTTTAACATACACGATCATATTTAGAAGAATTCTGAAACCCCAATCAAAACAGCTGTGTCTCTAAAAAGAATGTAAGACGACTTGAGCTTCAAGCATGATTCGAAGACTAAGCAAACAATGATAGCCTTGTATAGTTTTCAAAATACTTTAATCTTTTTTTCAAATCTCAGTCTTCTCATTGTGGAAATAAATTTCTCAATGCACATTTCAGTGAGATTCTTTTAACCTGTTTATCTGTTCTGACCGCAGATATGAAAAATAGTTATTAGAATACTAGTCTTAGATATGACATTTAAGAGCTGGTATTGTCTCTCTGGATATTAGTCAGTAGCCTTTGGTTCCATCCAATCTTAAAACACGTTTTGAAAAGAATAATACCTAAAATGTCAGAGTGATTCGTTAAAAGAAGGTATTCATGGGAGCATGTGAAATTATGTTTAACTTCGTTTGCTTAAAAATATTTTGCAGAACAGGATATTCAAACAAAAAAGAAGAAAGGAAAAAGCAGAAATGTAATCTATCCAAAGTCATAGATGTATAGATCCATCTCAAATCAGTGCTGAGGCACAAGGATCAATAGCAGGATTTTTACAATCTGTAACTTAACTCCTTGTCTAAACAGTTATTAACGGTGCTGAATAAGATGAGTGTGCCCAGTCTAAACAAACACAGCAGAAAAAGTAGGGGGGATGTATGCGGAGAAAAGATAAAAAGAACCTTCATCCAACAAGTATAAATGCTTTTAATCTGTGAAATACGACCCAAGTCCAGCCCTCCAAACTCAAATGTCAATTTGGACTCTATCATGTAAAAGCTTCTTATTCATTGTTATAGTTTGGTTGAGATTTATCTTGCTTTTCTAGAGAATGATTTCTAAAGAACAACCATCTGTAGGATGAGGAATTAGAAGCAGAGTTTTTAAATCTCTTTTTATCTCTTGAGTTATGAAGATAGTTTGGTGGGGATTGGGGCTGGTAGTAAAGACTGGCAAGATCAGGTTAACCAGAGTTTCTTATAAAATGAAGCTAAGACTGTAAAAGACCTATTTTCCTTCTGTTGTAGTGGATGAATGCTCCTGGGTTGATGGTTTTGCTGTTGACTCCAAGGAGCTAATGGGTGGGAATAATTTTTACTCAAGTGCTACTACTCCAGCCTAACTGAGGTTTTAGTTAAACACATGAATTACAGCAATTGTGACAACTTCTTACAGGAGAAGAGCTCACTCCACAAGAAAGCAGGATTGGACCACTGTTGGAGTCCAGGACAAGCCTCTGGCTGCCCTGAGGGGTCGGAGACCTCAGCAAGGGGGTCTCAAACCCTGGCAGAAAGCCCAAAATAATACAGCTTTTGATTTTAGCCCATGAGAAGGATTACCAACATTACAAGAAGAACTACAAAACACCGCAGTTTGAAACATATTAGTAACTTAATTTATCACAGGGTGAAAATGTAGAATTTAGATTTTTTAAATGAGGACTGATAAGCCAAAATGGAGGATTTTGGGTGTGGTCACTCTTTTTCCTTCTTCTCCTCTCTCCTCCATGTTTCTTGGTGACAGTGGCACATTGGGATTGGTAAAGGTAGAAATGACATGTTAGAATTAGTGGAAATGTATTGGTAAATTACAGTAAATAATAAAACATTTCAGGCAGTGGTTGGGTTGTGATACAGGTACAAAAGAGACAGAACCACCCGACCGGGGGCAGTTCCTGCCGGGTTTCGGCTGGCACTCAGACCACAGCTGAAGCTGAGGGCCAGCTGAGAGATAAGAAACAATAAACAACCTTGAAACAGAACCTGCAGGCCTCTCTCATCTTTTCTGGCTCTGGGACACGACTTTAGAACAGCTAAAAACCACCCGAAGCAGATGTGAGGAGTTAACAACTCCCACAGACCACTTTTATTTGTCATGCAATATATTTCCTTTTCCAGTGAGATAGCAAGTTGTGGGGCTGGAGAGTGTGGCAGGAGAAGGGGAAGGTGAAATGGTGGATTTGCAAAGAGAGTGATGCCTCCCATTGCCAGCCGAAGGGAAGAGGGAGGTAACACATTCAGCCCCGAAATGTGTTAATTACATGGGTGTGTATCCTCTAAACACTTATTCCACTGACAGAACGGATGCCTTCCCAGATGAACCACTCCTCACTTTTGTGTATTTATCGTCACAGATTAGTAAGGCAGAAACAATTTCCTATGTGGAGAAGGCAAACTAAGAAAAACTAAGAATTATGTTCTCATCTGAGTGAGACTTGGATATCACTTCCCCCAGGAGAAATCTCTGGGTTTAATTGTGTGAATATCCAAGATCCAGGATTTAGCTCTCCTTCAGTTTATCCATGCAGCCACATCCATATATGTGTTTCAAGAGTGAACAGGAGGAAATGGTCTGTACTATCCCAGCCCTGTCAGGGGCAGTTTTGTCCTCACCTCAGTAAGATGTCTGTTGTTCCAAGGCACAGAAAGTGGCCTTTCTCTTACTCTGTCACTTCAATCTGAACAGCACAGAAGAAGAAGACCCACATCTACTTTGCAGGGATGGTTTAGGTATTATTATAGCTGTGGAGGCAACACATCCAGCCTAAATATCAAAACCAGGCAGACAGGAAATTTGACATACAAGTGCTTCCATGACCTCTTCTAACCCCCCACTGGTGTTTTAAAGGGCTTAAATACCTTAAAAATTTGAGTAAGAGACCAGATCCTACTCCTTTGGTCACTGATACTGGTTTCAAAAGACTTGTTGTGAGAAGAAATGGGAGATACTGTTTGTGGAGCTAGGGCCAAATCCTGGCATGGCTGGGCCAGGTACCACACAGCCTGTGCAAGTTCTGCCTCTGCAGTCTAGTAATGACCTGCTCCATCAGTCTGGGCTTCCCTCCGAGCCCTCTCCAGCCCTTCAGCACATGGTCTTTGCCCAGAGAATGAAGCATTTCCAGTTGTGCTTATTATCAATGCCGTAATAAAATGTTTATTTACGACTATCCTTATGAGAAAGTGCCTTAATTTTTTTATTGAAAGAAGTGAAATTAATAAAGCAAAGTCAGTTTTCACCACTTGGGTCTGGTAGGTATTTTGCCTGCTTTCTCCATTGTTCTTACACATTATGAGAGGTATTAAGTTGGGGATTTTTTTCCCTTGTTCAGCTCCCCTGCTCCCTGACATAGCTACTAAAATTATGTATTCTTTACTGCTTTCTAAGAAGATTACTAAACCAGCTGACCCAAACAGTAGTGGCACCAATTAGACATCATTCAAAATTAATAACCACTATGATGATAACAAATCAAAAGATTGATTCTTCTGATGGGAGAATCATTTTAATTAATTTAATCCTTGTTGAAAGATCAGCTGTGCTCAGTCCTGCTCACCAGTGGGGCCCATTTGTCCCTGTCTGTCTCTGTCACCTAAAGCCAGTGAATATGATCAGTAGCCAGCACTTAGGGAACAATAAGAAACAGATTGTACTGTCAGGCTTCATTAAAGATCATCATTAGTATTCCAATTTGGAAACAGTCAATCTATCCTAACCTTTTACCAATTCTTTTCAGCTGCTTTTGTGAAGTTTGGTTCAGCTGCTAAATGTAAAAACGCTGCACAGGCTTTTTTAAAACAACAAGTTGGGTCTGGCTGATGCCTGTCAGGCTGCAGCTTAGGGACAAAGCTCGGGGGAAATACGGGTTATGCAACCAGGCTCTAAATGATATCATGTGCAGCTGCTTATGATCAGAGTATTTATGGGCAATGAAACTTTCTTAAACTCGAAGCTTAACCATGATGAATGGAAATGAAATGGATATGGCACTTTCTTTCATCCCGCTGCTGAGGGGTTTTGTGGTCCCCAGGGTGTTTTTGCAGAGCTGGCTGGCTGGGCTCTCGGCTCCGCTCTTCTCAGCCTGGGCTGCTGGGGGCATTTTGAGCATCTTGATGAGGGAGACGGAATTTCAGATTTGTTTGCAGTTCACTTTACCTTTTCTACCGAGGTCAGATTGCTTTGTTTGTTTGTTCTTCATTCTGGTGGCTGGAAATAGTTATGGAGAAATGGATTATAGGATTTGGAGGCATCTTTCTGTACGGTCATCCTTTTATCTCAGTCATGTCCTAGGGCTGTGCAGGAGATGTAGCTGGAATCTTACTTTTCAAAACATTTGTCTGCCAGGAGATGATCTCATTATTTTAATATTCTTGACATTTATCATTTGCTAAACTTCCCAGTTGTCCAACCATCTTCCTGAAGATATTTCAGGAATGCTCTGCCTGAAATACCAAAAGAAATGTACTATCCTGTCGTTTTGAATAATCTCCTTCTGAGGGTGCTTTTAGGAAAAAAAAGGCAAGTTTGGTTTTTTCTGATGTGTTCTTATGTATCAGAAGGGGTTTCAAAGAGATTGCAAATGAAATCAGAATTAGGCTTGTAAAATAGAGGGAAACATTAGATTTCACATTTCTTCTTACAGAAAAAAAGAGAACAACTGTCCCTCCAAATTTGATTACCAATTAAAAATGTTATTATTGCTGTAACAGAATGACAAAAAAAAATCCCAGCCAAAAGTACAAATTACTTTTTCTTTCGCACTGCTTTTGTGTAGTTTGGTTCAGCTGCTCTCTGTAAAAGCTCAAATACTTTCCTATAGTTCAGTAGTACTCTAATTTCTGAATGCTTCATACAGTTCAGTAATCCTCTTGGAAACAATTATTTGCAATAACTGGTTGCTTATTGCATACACATGAAGATTTCTGGTATTTAAATGCATGAAGTGGAGTTTCCTATAACAAAAACTGTCATAATAAATGTAGCTACCTCATAAGGATGATCCAGCCCAAAATCTAGTTTTCAAATGTTTTCTGAAACTAACCCAGGAATAGTGAAAACACTATTTTTTCACCACAGAAGAACAGAAAATCCCTTAGTAGAGAATTGTAACTGAAATAAATATTAATGAAGATTCTCTGTGAACCTGATAACATTTTATACCTCCTATCTGGGGAAAAAAAGAAAAAGAAAAACAAAACAGAAAAAAACAAACAAAAGAAACCCCAAAAAACAAAACAAAAAAAACCAACAACAACAACAAAAACCTCAAAAAAACAAAAAAAAAAAAAAGAGAAAAATTCAGATCTCATTATTTTTCTCTAAGAAAATACAAAAGCCTAATTTGCTGAAAAAATATGATACTGCTGTAACTGAATTTCAAAAGGTTTGCTGAATGCTTTTTGCTGTGTATAAGTTCTTGTACCATTTTTCACTTTGCAAGATGGTTTTAATCCAAATTCAAAGCCAATTATAGGTTCTATAGGTGAGAACTTATTTATTACAATGTTATTGGCTATGCATGTGGCTACTTAGACAGTATTAATTAGCAACATGTACTGCAGTGGTGAGTAACACAAGTACTGATAGGAATGCAGATTAAAAAATTCTAGCGTCTCACTGAAGAATGTCAGTCTTTCAAACTACTAATATTCTGGGGGTCCTTTCTTCCTAAAATTTATTTATAATTTTCCAGTGACTACTTTGATTATTTNAGCCTAATTTGCTGAAAAAATATGATACTGCTGTAACTGAATTTCAAAAGGTTTGCTGAATGCTTTTTGCTGTGTATAAGTTCTTGTACCATTTTTCACTTTGNCTCTGAGAAAACACAAAAGCCTAATTTGCTGAAAAAATACTGCTGTACCTGAATTTCAAATGGTTTGCTGAATGTTTTTTGCTGTGTATAAGTTATTGTACCGTTTTTCACTTTGACAAGATGGTTTTAATCCAAATTCAAAGCCAATTATAGGTTCTATAGGTGAGAACTTATTTATTACAATGTTATTGGCTATGTAAGTGGCTACGTAGATTATATTAATTAGCAACATGTACTGCAGTGGTGAGTAACACAAATACTGATAGGAATGCAGATTAAAAAAATTCTAGCGTCTCACTGAAGAATGTCAGTCTTTCAAACTACTAATATTCTGGGGGTCCTTTCTTCCTAGAATTTATTTATAATTTTCCAGTGACTACTTTGATTATTTTGTCAGTTTTGTCCATGACAAGCCTGTTACAAAATGAAAGGCAGAGGGAGCTGTTCCATATTTTTATATCAGTGCAACTGAGTTCCAAAGCTCCATAGATGTTTTTTAGTTGTTTCTTAAAGTATTTCTTTTTGAAGTCGATCTTCTCAATTTCTCTCATCTTTTCTTTTCCTAAGGCTATTGATTTTGCTGTGATTTTTTCTATTACCACTTGATTTTTAGCCATTTTTTTCCTTTTTAAAGTCACATACACCTTCACTGGAAAGGAATCCTTTCAGAAGAAGGTATATACACTGTGTTATTACCTCAATATTTTCAACTTGATTTTTTTAAATGGATTTAGCATTTTTTGGAAAGACTTTTTGGGAAAGGGGCCCCGGTGAGAGGCTCTCAGAGTGCTGCGACTCACTTGAACTCAGTGGAAGTTGGTGTCAGGTTATGGCCTCGGGTTTACATGAGTCCGAATCAAAGACGCAGCTCCTAAGAGCAGCCCCCTCCCTGCCTTCCTCCCTCCCTGCCCTGAGCAGCACCGTCCCTCCTCTCCTCTTTACCAGGATGTTTTTAGACACACGAAGCAGCACTGACACCAACCTGGCTGATTCATTCCTTGCACATCTAGTTTTCAGAAGAATTAGGTTTTCATTCATATGGGAATGTGTTAGTGAAGTAGGAATGTGAAACCATAAACAGAAGCAGGGTTCCTCCTCCCTTGTCAGAAGCAAATTATTACTATTAATATTATTACTTACGAGGTGTTTGTAAAGGTGATTATTCTACTAGTAAGTCTTGTACTATTTTTTTTAATCTCCCTAAAATATTAACTAGAAATGGTCATAAAATAACAGCATAAACTAATGCTTGCAGATATAGCCAATGATTTCTATGATTTCTGTATATGTCCAAGGAACAAAGTCACCCACCAAAAGGATCAAACAGAAAAAGACTAGGAAATGCCACAAATGGAAGACCCACAGAGTTGATATTTCCCAATTAAGAACTATTCCAGCACAGAACCTTCTGTGCTGATGTGGCTGCAGCAGATTCTGTGCGATCTCGTGTGCTGTGCGTGGAATGTGGTCCTGCTGGTAAAACACCACCCATCTCGTGTGGCCACACGTTCTCAATGGCTCTTAGCCCCGGGGTTTGTGATGGGATCCACACCTGAGGTTCTGCACGAGGTGAGAGCCTGGTTAAAGTCAGCATCCTGCTAACAACAGACTTCTGTTCGAAAGAGCTGACTTCGTTTCAGTGTGTTGTGGGCGGGAAAAGTGCATAAAAACCAAAATTATTGCACCAAACAGGGCAATCTTTATGGCACCAGACTACTCATTTACTTCAGTGATTATTTTGTTTTGGTGATACTAGTCAGTTACTCTGCAAAATATCTTTTCACTAGGGAATGTGGTTGGAAGAACCACTACGAAATGAACACAATGAAAGAAACAGACTGTGGCAGTGGAAATCCATCTTACAGACGAATTCAAATGAAGAGGCTGTGACCCATCAGGAGTCTGACCAAATCTGCCAGAGTTACCAGGTAATTTTTTTTTTAATTTCCTTTACCTATTTCATGTGTTTTAAAACCATACTGTTTATACTGCAAGTACAGTTTCTGAGGCATTCTTAGAGGTGTACCTGACTTGACATTTTTGATGCCTTTGAGTCCAGTAGCTTGATTATGTGTGGTACAGACAAATGCAACAGCAACTTCATTTATTTAATTTTAATCTTAAACCTCATCTCAAACTCCCCCCTTTTTCTCCCCCGTTTTCTCCTCTCCTTCTCCATCCCTTCTTCCCCTTCCCCTCATTTCTTCCCACCTTTATTCCCACCTTTCCTCCTCCTTCCCCCCTTCTTTTCTTCTCTGCCCACTCTTCACCCACCCTCTTTGGCAGTACAGATATTTGCTGCTCATGCAAAGGTTGGAGAAGAGAGTTTATTTTTAAAAGTCCAGCTACAGGTGGGTTGTCAAGCGTAGTAATGAAGGAAAGATTAGCAACTCCTTTAACTGGAACTGGAGGCTTTATTTGGACTTGGGCTGAGCTTTGCCTAAAACCAGCTGCTCCAGAGATGTTTGACTCCAAACTGGAACTGCACTGCCCTCCTGCGTTCACAGCGGAAAAGGAAAAAGTTTCGTGAAACGTCCCCGGTACAAAGGAAGTGCCTCGTTTAATGCCATGAATGAGAAACAAAAGGAACACAATTAGTCCTGTGCCCGCCTACTTAGAAGAGCACAGAACCGAACTTCCTTGGCCTGCTGGGAGCAGATTCTGCTCTCAGGTTCACCCAGAACATACAGACGACTGGATAGTCCAAACCATTTGGAGTGTTTTTTCCAATTATGCATTCCTTGCCTAAACACTGGAAGTTTTGCAGGATGCTCTGCTTCTACAGGCAGCCAGTTCGGGTGCCAGTGAAGTCTTGTGTAAAGACTTCAGCAGTTCTGGAGACCATCTTGTAGCTGTTTGATTCCAAAGCCATCCCTGACAACACATCCAGCACTAAAAAGCTCCTAAAGCAGATGGAGGTCACCCAGTTATTTCTCATCACCACCCCAAATGCTGGGTTAGGCAACCCAGAAATTTCTGGAAGGCAGAAAGGAAGGGCTCACAGCACAACCAGGATGTCCCATGCACAGATGTGCAGGCAGCCGTGCGCTGCTGGAGCTGGCAACCACAGCCCACGGGGCTGAGCCCAGGCACTCCGGCAGCACGGGCTGTGCCAGGCGCAGCTACAGGGGACAGCCCAGAGCCTGGCCCTAAGGGCCTGGCACAAACTGCTGGGCGGCACCGTGAGTCCCTAGGTCATGGCTGGGTGGGCTGGCGGGATGGGGGGGTGTTCCGGCAGCCCCTTATGGAATCACAGAATGGTTTGGGTTAGAAGGGACCTTCAGGAGGTCACCTGGTCCAACTCGCCTGCCACAGGCAGGGACATTTTGCACTACACCGGCTTGCTCCAAGACCCATCCAGTCTGGACTTGAATGTTTCCAGGGATGTTTCTGGGCAACCTGTTCTAGTGTTTTACTACCCTCATTGTAAAAAAATATTCTCCCTATATCCCTCCTTCTTTGAAACCATTCCCCTTCCCCTCCCTCATCCTCCTTGCAGCACAGTGGGCTTTGCAGGCTCCTGGAGAGGCGATAGATGGGAATGGTCCTGGCCCCAGCTCCACACCAGCATGGCAGTTCCATCCAATAGCTATGCTAGGAATAAAATGGCTCCTGAACACTAGAAAAACGGGGTCTAGAAAACAATATTTTCATGAAAGCCTCGGAATAAGAAGAGAGGCTCATTTTAAAATGAGTCAGTGCACTTTAAAGGAACCAGAGTGGCCTGCAAGAGCAGAATGGGAAAATCTATGCAAATATATAGAAAGTTACACTGGAACAGGTTGCCCAGAGAAGCTGTGGCTCCCCTATCCCTGGAAGTGTCCAAGACCAGGTTGTCAAGGGCTTTGAGCAACCTGGTCTAGTGAAGGTGTCCCTGCCCATGGCAGGGCAGATTGGACTGAGATGAGCATTACGGTCCCTTCCAACCCACAGCATTCTGTGATTCTATGACAGTTGTTGCTTGTTACAGAGTGCTTTATACAAATCAGGAGTTACACAAATCAGGGGTTCCCGAAAGGGTTATGCACTTTCTCATTTACGGACCTCAAACCACACATTGGGTAAAGCCTTCCTCCCTCTATTATGCTGGTATATTTTGGTAATGTCTCTTCAAAGTGAGTTGGTTCTTCAAGGGCAAGCAGTGATGCCTGCACCTAACAGAACAGAAATAAAGCATGCAGGTGAGGAAAGCAGGAAACAGGAGACCAAACACGACTTCATCCACTGTGGCTGATAAGGCATAATCAGGACAGCTCCTGGGGAGGACAGATTTGGGGTAACGTAGCAAAGTATTAGTTCAGTAGGGTTGCTCCAGGTTTACAGTAATGGTGACATAAAAGTGGCTTTTGTCATTTTTTGAAGTTTTTTGAAGACAGAATCTTTCAAGTTTTTGCAATCACAGATTTTTTTTCTGGGAAACAAGTGAAAATAATATGGATAGAAGGATCATTGTTGTTGTCAGGTATTTCTAAACATGGGAGCTGAAAGTCAAAATAAACCACTAAGACTCAATCCTAATTTTATTGAATTACTGTACATCCAGATGAATTTGTTTGGGATTTGGCTGTTGGCTCAAATTCTACCCTGGCTCTGGATCTAGATCTCTAGTCTCAAGCTACTCTGACAGCTATTCAGTTCTGGGGCTTTGAAGTTCAGAAGACAGAATCTGAGCATGCAAATATGGTCATTAAAGAAACCAAATCATTACTACCCAAACCCGTGCCTGATCAGTTAATAGCAAAACTGCATAACTGTTGTCTGCAGTGTGCTCTGCATGTTGCCAGAGAAATGAACCAGTGGTTTGGAGAACTTGAGCAAAGCAGGAAATGTCCTTGCTGCTCATGTAACTCGGACAACAGCTGCTTGAGCATCTGCCTCAGCTTTCAGCTGTAGGATTTGGCTGCCAGTTCCAGTAAACAAGTTGGGTAACCTCAGTTTTGTAAAAATGTGCGAGCATCACTAATGCTCAGTCTGCAGAGGCAGGTGACCCCTAGCACCAAGTGAAATTTAGAGGAATTACTCTAAACTGTGACCATTTGTAGTGATTCACAGGGATTATTCCTGTGGGGAAGAACTCTGGAATAACAGCTCGCTCAGTGTGATAGCAAAAAATATTATGTTTACAGGGTTTCTTAGGAGCAGATCAACAAACAGAAGCAAGAGATGCTGAAATTCTTACATCTACAGCCCAGTAAGTTTGGTCTTTTTGTATTTAAAGGGGCCTTATAAGAAAGATGGGGACAGGATTTGTACTGGGGCCTGTAGTGATAGGACAAAGTGTGATGGTTTTAGTTTGAAAGAGGGCAGATTCAGACTAGGTAAAAGGAAGAAATGTTTTATGATGAGGGTGGTGAACACTGGAACTGGCTATAGATGCCCCATCCCTGGAAACATCAAGGCTGGGTTTGATGGGGCTCTGAGCAAGCTGGTCTAGTTGAAGATGTCCCTGCTCATTGCAGATGAGTTTGACTGGAGGATCTTTGGAGATCCCTTCCAACCCAAACCATTCTACGATTCTAAGATCAAGAAGTTTATAATCCAGATCAGATTTTGTCTGGTGCCCTGTCTGGATTCACCATCTGCACCACACTTGTGGTTTGAAGCAGTCTAAACAAGCAGTTCAGACCCTCAGTTCTGCTGCAGCACAAACCTGGTGTGCACCTGGAGTGGAGACTCTGGCTTACTGTCTTCTGAAAAGAATCCAGTGTGCATCTACCGAAAGGGGTCTGCAGATCCAAATGACAAACCAGAAACGGGATCGCTTCAAACCTATAGTACTGCTCCAACACAAAATAAAATGCTTTGGTAGATGAAGCCACTGCAGTCTTGACACACAGTTGAGGTTGTAACCTTGCATTAATATAGATTAGACAGAAAAAGTGTACCTTCTGCTTTCCTGAAGAAATTCAATGATTTACTAGTTTTTCCTATAAAAAGTGGTGCATTAAAAGCAAAATATTAAGGAGCTTTCAAGACAGGTACTCTGAGCAAGAACTGAAAAGCTTTCTGTCCATGGTAAATAAAAGAGTGTGGAGTTTCACGCTGACCTGGATAGACTCCTTTCAATGCCTGAGCTGGCTTGCAGAGACTGCTGCAGTCTGGACATACCCAGAGCCCACAGAGCAAGAGCTCTACCTAATTTCCAGTCCTTACCACCTCTTTTTGATGATGGTGTGTTTCTTACTGCCCTGTCAAAGAAAATGTTTCAGGTTTTATTCCCTATGTGTTTTTAGATGTTCAAATAATCTTTACAGAATACCTAGATGAAGATTAAGGTATTGTTGCCCTGGTTTTTGCTAAAGCCTTCTGTTTTAACCTTGGAGTCAAATTCTTTCACATAGTTTCATGTAAATAATAGCCAGTGTTTACTTAACGGTATTTTCTGTTTTTCATTCCTTTTGTGATATGACAACTTTGATGAGCACCTTTCTTCTCCAGTGGGATTGAGAAGGAAGTGACATGCTCTCCAATCCCTTGTGGAGTTGGGACGTGTATATGAATGTAAGAATGTAAATAATAAACATTCATTCCTTCCTTTCTGCTAAACCTGGCAGGTGTAAGAGCGTCTTTATTGTGTCACCCCAGACACAAGGTATCAATGGCATTTTCCCCCTGTTATTAAACAAAAATAATTCTATGAGCAAGGAGTAAATTCTTTTTCTGCTTCAAACAGTGCGGGCTATTGCACAGCACATCTGCAGATATAATTAAAATTTCAAAATAAAAATAACTACATGAGAGATGCTATGCAGAACAGCCAGCCTGACGCAAAGTATGTGTTGCTTTATCCTAGAACTCAAGAGCAGTAGTGTTGTTCAGATCTTCAGTCAACAATAATTATCTAAAGTTACCAACACTGACCTTAGAAATAGAGGATTTGGAGAGCAATTGTAAACCACAGTAAATACTTACCTGAGTGAGTATTGATTTTAGTATTGTTTCCTGTTAATTCTTATTGTTAAAAATACAAAACTGAAAAATATTCTTCAACATTTATGGCTCATTTTTACCACTGGAAAATGCAACAGGGTCATGCACATTAGCCAAAGAGAGAGTAACAAACAGCTGCTGCTTTATTTAGGTTGGCAGAAAGTTCCATGTTCCATTTAAAATGTCTGAGATTTAACACGTCAACCTCTTCTGAAAATTATGAGTAGGTGTTATGGGGTTTTTTTTGTCATGATGTTCCACTGTTTCAATGAGTATTTTTGATAGGAGAGATATTTGTCCTAACAGAAAAAGTTGCTGAAAGAAGAGGTTGAGAAGAACCTGTAAAAGACCTGAGCTTAAATGGAAGAATCATTTGAAACTGTTACTGAACAGCCAAGTTTAGAGCTATTTTAACAGCACTCTCCAAGCAGATATACTCACAGTAATTGTGCTGACTTTTGGAAGTTACTGATTGAAATGTTGCCTCTGAGACTTTACAGTCTGTTTCAGAACTAGAGCTCTGTTCTCAAGGCTGACAACTTAGTAAATCTGTGTTTTGTTTCAATAGACTTCCCAGAGGATTGTATCATGTCTGAAATAACTTTTCCCCTTCTACTTCAAACACAGTTTGGATATGTTGTCCGTGCACAAAAAGCATAAAATGAGTGTTAGTTCATTTTTGGCTAACTCATTCAGTGTCAACAAGAACTTTTCCCAGAGTTAACTGTCTTGTACTGAAGAGTCAAGACCTCCCATTTCAAGACTTGTTTGATGCAGGGTACGTGCAACATTGCTGAGGCATCAGCTTGCCCACAACCCTTCCTCCCTTGCTGTTGCAGACAGAGCACGTCCACAGGAACAGTTCAGCAGGGTAAGAAGAGTAAAACCCAGACTTGCAAAGCCAGCTCGCCAAGTCAGCGTTGTGTCCCTGGCTGCTTCAGAGGCTCAGTGCGTGCCTATCAACACTGCCTGTCTGCTTTAACCTTGAATTATCCTGCAGCACCTCAGTAAAGTGCCACTGTATTATCAGCTCTTATAATCAACGTCTCCAGGGCAAAGGCAGGCAGACAGTGAGTGAGGATGGGTTCCAAGAGGAATTGTGTTTGTAATGCTGTTCCCCTTGTGCCTCACACAAGATCTATCCGTGACCCACCAAAGCAAACACAGGCATCATCCCAGCCCATGTCTGTGGCTTGCAGGTGAATTCAGCATGGTTCAACAGTGCAACGGCTGCTTTGTTAGCATTTTATATTTTGTAAATCAAACAAGCTTACTTCTCTCACTCCTGAGTGCCCCAGCCCATAGAATAAGCAAGAATTTACCATATTGCTGTTAAAAGAAAAGGGAAGGCTCAGGAGCTCTTGTATTCTTAAGCTTCAAACTGATGGATTGAAAGTGGAGAAGCCAGTAAATGTGCCGAGGGTTTGGTGGCATAGGTTTGCTCATGTTTAAACTGTGAAACTTCAGCATTTGCAAATGTCTACTTAAAGGCAACATTAAAGACAACAGACCTCTTTTGCTTTTGTGGCTTTGCTTACCAGCTACAATGTGCCATATCAGTGTGAGGGTTGGGAGGAGAGGAGAAAATCCATCTGAAATTTAGCAGCTTAAAAAAAAAAAAAAAAAAACCCCAACGTTTTTAATCAGCTTGAGAGCTCAGTGGATTTGTGAAATCGTTTGGGATTAACAGGCTATTGATTGCTAATAAAACAATATTTAGCTTTGTCTGATGAACAGCAATGGAAAAAGGTGTGGGCACCTTGTCAAACAAGACCCATTGAGGACGGATGATGGGTTAAGTGTGGGGGTCTGAGTGGCAGCGTGGGTGCCCAGGCTTCAAGGAGAACTTGTCAGTTGTTAGTGAGGCTGGTGAAAGGAAGGACGCCAGCGCCTGATGGCTGGGGTAGTATTGATGCAAGTTAGCTGACTAATCAGATTGAAAAAGTCCCATGGTATTTATGTCACTTTAATTTTCATCAAACAATTGGAGACGACAGCACTCTATTAAGAAGAGGTTGATCCAGAACTAAAGCTAAATAAATTAGGGTCTCAGTTTAATCAAATTATCCCTCTACTGGCCTTGGATTAACCGAGGGAGACAGCGTCAGTCTAGGCACTTTTCATTGGCTGGTTTATTTTTTTTTTTAAAGAAGCTGGTACAAAGAATGGGAGATTTAACACACAGCTACTACTCATAATACCTCAAATAAGCACCTTTTAAAGAAGCGGGAATTAATATTTATCAGGAAAATTTGCAGTTTTACTGAAGGATATTTCCATTTTTATGTTAGGAGGGTTTTTTTCAGTGAAATGAACTGAAAATGAGACTAAAATCTGTCAACAAAAATCTAGACTGAGAGAACCTGAAACAAGTTGGCATAGAAATGGAAACACTAGCCTAATGCTACCTAATGATTTCTTGTTAGACTCATAATATTTTAGTTTGCCTGCTCTAAAAATGCTTTGATTGCACATTTACATTTTGCTATTGTTTACTTACCTTTCTTTGTGCAGGGTAAGAAATTATTTTTCCTCCTTGCTCCATTCTTTATACCTCTGTGTGTAAAAATCTTTGTGGTATCCAGATTGTCTCTGAGAAAATAATTTTCCCAAGCTGCCTTATATCTTCTCCTGCAAAGTTTTCCCTGGAAGTTTTCAGCAAGAGATAGTAACTGTCTTTTCAATAGTAATATCATTTTTTAAATCCTGTGTTTATAGTTCTTCTACAAAGATTTAACTGAACTGTTGAAATAAATCTTTCAAGATCTTGAACTCCTGAAATATTCCAAATCTATGTGTTGTCATAATCATTGTAAAAGTAACTCTGGTTTTCTAGACATAGAAATGAAAGTAAAACAGTACATTCTTTGCTGGAAGCAATTAACTGAGTTAATCCCAGTTAGCTACAAAATCTGTTTTTGAAAAATGCAACGTTATGAATAAGCACCTCCTTCCATCTTTGTTGCAAAAGTAAAAATCATTTTGTGAGAAAAGCAGGGTAAACAGATGTGCTATCGTGCCTGATTCTACTTTCTGATTGCTTCTTTCTCTGACTTCTAACTTATTTTTTGCTGGCCGTGATCATCAGTGCTGTTCCTCATTCTTCTGAGGCAATCACAATTTAGGGAAAGTGAAGCTGAACAAATAAATACCTGTATTTTTGTTACATCTGTCAAAATGGAGATATTGGGACGAGCTGTGATCTAGTGCACACTCAGGTAAATCATTTTCACTGCATGTGTAATAGACATGAGAAGTATGACTGGCTTCTGTTGGCCCCTATTCTCCCATGATCTACAAAATTTCACAGCCTTCTTCTGCTTGCATTTCATTTCTGTTCTTATTAAGCCTGTGGAAATCCAGGCACTAAGGACTCAGTTCCTTACACAGCTATGCACACATATCCTAATGCTCCTTTCATTTTTGATTTCTAGATTTCAAGCTCAAACAATTTTATCCTTTCTTTTTTCTGGCACACTTCAAGATTCCACTCCTTGGTCAGTTCTGGTGGACATAACCTGCAGATGCTCATCCCTGCACAAGAAGGGGTTTTTTTTCCATGTAACTCATCTACTTATTTCCTTCCAGAGTTTGCTAAATGCCCGACATTCACTCTTGTGACACTAAGCATCCTGCAGATACTGTAAAATAAACTAAGTGCCAAATAGTTGCTTCTGGGGGTTTGTTTTTAATGCACAGCCCTCCCAGTTCTACTAGTTTGACCGGAAAGCTGATCAGAATGCCACCTGTCTTCGCTTGTTTTCCTACTGTGGGTGAATAAAGATCATGTATTTTCATGGTAAAGATGTGGTTTAAGGTAAATGATTTATTTTACTTCAGTCAGGGATAGGATTATTCTTGTAGTTTTTCTGTACAATCATTTACTCTAAGTTCAGGTATTTTTTCCCTGTAGAAAACAGACATTTTCCCTACAGAATCACAGGTATTTCGAGACAGACAAGTTTGAAATGCTTACAGCTGCTTTCTCTTTGAACACTGGTTTGTCCTCAAGGTGCTTATGAAATCTTTTATCTTCATTTACCCTTTGCACATAAACAGTCAATGTAACTCTAAAGATCAGTGATTTTCTAAGTATCTAATCATTTTTTTAACATTACCCGTTTGGAGAGATCTCAGTTGGATTCCAGTGACCTGTAGCATCTGAAACCATCCCATTTTCCTCACGCTGCTCCACAGTGCACATTTTATGGAGGCACTTCTGCATAAGTATAAATGTGTGTGTGTGTGTGTGTAACATACTGAGTCCCACACTTCGTAACATAATCCTAATCTTAGCATCAGGGTGAATTTTTCTTAAAAACTAAACAACAACAACAAACCCAAATCCCTGAAGTTAATAACACCCCCGTCTCCTCCCCCCNNNNCCCAAAAAAAAAAACAAAACCAAACCCAAAACCCAACAACCCAAAACCTGCCCCTGGCCAGACGACAGTTTTGTTTTGCAGCCCATACTTTCCTTCAGCAGCCCTTTCCAGCCCCACTTCAGCCCCAGATCTAGGCTTACTTTCTCTCCCAAGCTTAAGCCTAACCCTGCTTTGAGGGTGAGCCCTACAAAGGGTCTGCTGGGCTTTGCCCAGATCAAAAAACCATCAGTCAGTTATCTCAGTATACTAAGGGGAATATGGCCATCATTTTATGAAACTTTTAAACTGGCTGAGCATTTAAATCCAGAATAACAATTCCAATTTCAATACTACTAACTTTTCCTGATGACAGGAATACAAAATACCATTCGACTACAGCTCATTCCCTCTGCATACAAACTGGCACTCACATTTTCTGATTCATACTTCATTTAATTCTTTCCAAGCTTTTATTATTTTAACTGAGTCTAAATTCATCCTTTGGCTGTGAGGGCAATGAAGGTGTAAAGAGCTCCCTGACATTAATGATGTTTTAGCTGCAGTGATATCATTCTGCAAAAGGTGAGGTTTCTCTACCTCTTCCTGTTGCACCTAAGGCTGCTGGAGCTGTGCTTTCCATTGCTGTGTGATGTGGGGAAGTGACAGCTTTGTGAGAACCTGTTTGTCTCTACATATCTTAAAGGCTCAATGAAAAAGCCACTATCTGTTTTTAGACTGTTGGCTATGAAGAGTTTCCATCACTAAATTAATAAAAATGTGACAAACTGGGGTGGGAGGACTGAATATAAGTGTAATTGCTTTGGGGATTGTCATTCTTGGCACCTGTGTGTAGCAGACTGGCTTTAGTATACAAGGAGTGGAGTGTAAAATTTCGGACAGTTTGGACTTTCTAGATAGAAAATATTTTTGAAAAATTGTCTTCAGTTTTGAGTTTCATGGTTGTGTGCAGTTATATTGGTGACCTTGAGTGGTTGAAATCTAAAAAATACAGCTCTGACTACACAATTAAGAAGTAATTTGGTTTGTTAATATGCATTTTTTAAAATCTGCTCTCTCTTTTTTTTCTAATATATTTTCACAGGGTAAAGTCATAGCCATTTAATAATAGTTTGTTTAAAATACTTTTCTTTCCTACATAATTTCTATTAACATACTTTCTTTGCTTTTGAATAATGACAAGCACTGGGGCCACAGAAAATGACGCAGGTAGAGAATAAAGTTACACATGCTTGGAAATCCAGATGAAACAAAGCCCACAAGTGATACGTCGATACCATATTTTGTGTGTGAACACCCTCCAGCAGTCTCCAGTGCTGTGTTTCCAGAAGTGGAAAAAAGTTTGAAATGCAGTAAAAAAACCCAGTAAATATTTGAAGTTTCTTCCCCTTGGCCCAGATTATGAAATAGTAATCCATTACATTGTAAATCTTCCTGTACCATGCAAATCCCTTTAGAAGGATTAGAAGATTGTAACAAAGATGATCATATTTCAAGAGGTACCAGTGTAAGTTATACATTTCTGCTGCAGATTTCATACAGTCCTCACCCAACACGTTACATACAGCGACCCAAACGAACAGGTGCTTTACATTTATTGAGAATCTTAATTCAGACAACAATAAAAAAGAAGGCTCGGTTACAAGGCTGTGCGGCACATTCAGTCTGTGCTCTCTGAGGGGACTCAACAATAGCTGAGGGTGTGCAATGGAGCAAAGACTATGCAATCAGTGACCCCTTGCCCCTCGGGGGTGGGAGGGGGGGAGAGGAGAATTTCAGTAAAACACAAAGAAGCTGCTGTTTCTGCTTTTGCTGCTATCAGCCTGGGTGCTACTGGCAGAGCAGCGCCTGTTAAAGCTATTTCTGCTCCTAGCTGCTTGAGCAAGAGGAGAGGGAAACTGTTTTATCATTCTGCATCACTTCTGTTTCTTTCATGGGATCGGATCCTACTTAGGGGGCATAGGGTAGAAGCATCTGACTTGGCTAGGCTTCCTCAGTACACTAAGGGAATGCAGCACTTGCCAGCATTTTGCACTAATTTTAATTCATTGAGTAGTACTGAATTGCTACATAAGGAAAAAAATTCCCTGAGAAGCACTTAGTTCACACCACTAAGTAGTGTTTGCAAAACTGGTTGTATCTTCTCATACCTGTAGAAGTAAGTCTGAATGGATATAGGATTTTTAAAAAGTAGAGGATGAAATTTGTGAGGGAGTCTGACTTAGCAGCTCTTAGACCCTTTTTCAAATTTGGCTTGGTCTTATCAAAAAACCAGTTTCCAAATTCAGGTTTTTCATGTCCTTCTGGATTTGCCTACAACTAAGCAAGCCTAATCTGTTTAATTAGTACCATTCTTAAAAGTCTTTGTTAGCTTTGAGAGGTAGGAGGGTAAAAGGGAAAATTAAGGTATATTGGACAGATACACAAGTACAGCTGAAAGATCAGGGATTGTAATCCAGACTTTCAGGTTTCCTTCTTGAATTCTGCATCCCACTCCTTTTTTTTTATTATTATTTGTTACCAATCAATTCAAGTCTCTTTGTTTTTATACTCAGCAAACACTACTGAATATGCACTCTAAAAATGAGATGACAATCTGACCTTTGGTTACACTCCTCTACAAATGCCCAAAAACTGCAAAGATGATAATGCTGATGGTCACTCTGTTGAGCAACGATTATAATGTATTAACAAACACTTGGTACCTTCATTTACCTTGAGAGCTACATATCGAGTGCAGTTGCAGGCTCAGCCTTTGTAAAATAAATATTGTAGAATCATAGAATTCTGAATTGGAAGGGATCCATCAGGATCATTGAGTCCAGCTCCTGGTCCTGTGCAGATCACCCCAAGAATCACACCATGTGTCTGAGAGCACTGTCCAAATGCTTCTTGAGCTCTGTCAGGCTTGGTGCTGTGACCACTTCCCTGGGGAGCCTGCTCCAGTGCCCAGCCACCCTCTAGGCAAAGAACCTTTTCCTGATATCCAACCTAAACCTACCCTGACTCAGTTTCATGCTGTTTCCTTGAGTCCCGTCCCCTCATGAGGAAGTCTAAACTGCAATGAGGTCCCCCTCAGTCTCCTCCAGGCTGAACAGACCAAGTGATCTCAGCTGCTCCTCATACGGCTTCCCCTCCAGACCCTTCACCATTCTCATGGCCCTCCTTTGGACACTAACAGCTTCATGTCTTTCTCATATTGTGGCATCCCAAACTGCCCCAGCACTCGAGGTGAGGCCACCCCAGCTCAGAGCAGAGCAGGACAATCCCCTCCCTTGCCTGGCTGGTGATGCTGTGCCTGATGCCCCCCAGGACAGGGCTGGCCCTCCTGGCTCCAGGGCTCCGCTGACCCATATTCAGTTTGCCATCCACCAGGACCCCCAGGTCCCTTCCTGCAGCGCTGCTCTCCAGCCTCTCACTCCCCAGTCCATACACACAACCAGGCCTGCCCCGTCCCCAGTGCAGAATCTGGCACTTTGCCTGGTTAAACTCCACACAATTGGTGATTGCCCAGTTCTCTGATTTCTTGAGGTCTCTCTGCAGGGCCTCTCTGCCCTCAAGGGAGTTGATAGCTCCTCCCAGTTCAGCGCTGTCAGCAAACTTACTTAATGTACATGTAATGTAAATTAGCTGCTTAAGAAAAACAAGGTGGTAAGGGAAGAAACTATCTCCATGTCTGACTTGGTGAGTAGTGTGGCACAAGTGTAGCAAAATATGTGGCGCTGAAAATCCAGTGCCTGGTGCCGTCAAGATTTTAACTTTGGGCTAGCAGCTGTACTTTGTTACTGTGACTGCAGTTCTGGAGCAGCCCAGCAGTTTCATTTGGAAAAGGAACCCATTTGACGTGCGGTGTGACCACGCTGAGGACCAAAGCATAGTAAGTGGGGGAGTTTGGCAAATCAGCTTTTAAAAGATATGTTCAATCTCCTGAACCAAAGTGCAATGCAGAGGCCTGCAAACTTCACTAACTTTTTAACCTACTCAAGGATAACCAATTTGATCCAAAAGTACAAGATGTCATTTAAAAACGTGTGATGCCTAGGGAGCCACAGCTGACTAACAGCACCAATGAGATATGGGACATTTCTTAAGTATTTCACGTTAGGGAATAACCATTGCACAAACACAGTGTTTATCCACCTGACTCGGAGCAGTTCTAGCAGGATGCACAGCGTACCTCTGCTCCTCCCACTATAAAAGGTAGTCAGGTTCCAGGTGAAATAGTAATTTCATTATTTTTGGAAATATTTGTAGTAGCACAGATATGAACTTAGACACTTAGAGGGTACAAACTGTAAAAATTCCAGCTTTGACATTTCGTCCACCATGTCCTGCTTAGGAGAACCATGGGAACCAGCACCATTCAGTTCTAAAGAGATGTGTGTTTCTGTCAGGCACAAAATACAGAGAAAATGAAGGCGCTTCGGCAACCTAACCAGAATATCAGGTACTGTGTTCTTCCAGTGATGATCTTCAAGCTTTGGTTTTCTATATGATTTTTTAACTACTTTTTAGCTTCTGCATTTGAATGAGGTCTCAGTTATAAAGGACATTAGAAAGAATTTCTTCAAAGAAAGGGTGATTAGACATGGGGATGTGTTGCCCAGGGAGGTGGTGGAGTCACTGTCCCTGGAGGTGTTTAAGGAAAGACTGAATGTGTCTTGTTGCAAAATGTGGAATATGTAAAATTTTCTTAAGAAAGGATATTCTATAATGTTTGATCTTTGCATACTTTCAAGCCTAATCAACAAAAAGGGAGATCTAATTGGTGAAACAGAGAGCCACTAACAAGTTCTAAATGATCTCTAGGTGTTAGAAAAACAAATTACTTCTTGGCAAAATTGCATTGTTAAGGTTTAGGTCTGGACATGTTTCAATTATGTCAGATCTAAGCTTAACAAAGCTTAGGAAGGACATACCCCTGAGAGTGGACACAAAGAATGCAGAATTTATGGGCCATAAGGACATTTGGCAGAACCCCCAAGATAAGGAAGAAACTAATAAAGACAACTCAGCAATTGTGCTGAAATCAGCTCCAGCCAGGTAAAGGGTAGTTCCAGAAGGGGAAGATCAGAGCCACGGACCCACAGCACCAACCCAAGAAACCACCAACTCAAATAAAGACTGAGCACACAGCCTAATTATCATGAGGAGGAAGAGAATCATTAACCAACAGAAGAGATAACACTAATTAATAAGAGAGCTACGTAACT
>VYXC01007460.1:331761-445005 GCA_013397175.1 Platysteira castanea | reverse complement strand
AAGTCCATTGCTGAAATGTATAAATAGTACAAAAGTTCTGATTCTTTGTGTGCTTTATTTGTGGAATACCACCCAGCACGCAGGCCTGTGCAACTCTGAAATGAACAATCAACATCTCTCGAATGTGCATTATTAGCTTGTTGCACCATGGGTAATGAATCCGAGTGTTGTGGTCGAATTTGGCTGGCAAGGCGGTGTTTGGTCACAGGTCGGACCCGATGACCACAAAGGTTTTTCCAACCTACTTGCTTCCGTGACTCTGCGGTCCTGTCTGTCGCTAAATCTTTAAAAGCTGACATTTAAAAGCGCGCGTTGATCCCNCAGCGGACTCGCTGCCTCTTCTGCGACAGGTGAGGGGCGCGGGGCGCGCTCGCTGCCGCCGCGCGGCCGCGGGGCCCCATGAGGAGCGCGCTGCGCTGCGCTGCCCTGCGAGCGCCCGGCCCCGGCCCGCGGGAGGGAGATCGCGAGTTCCTAGTTTGTAGCCTCGCTCCGCAGCTTGTTGATCGCTTACACGGCCTCTGTGGAGCCAAAGGTGTGTTAGATTCAGACTGAAGGAGGGGAGAATGTGGAAAGAAGGTAATCCCCTTCCCTCGTGCTGAAGTGTGGAGGATTTTCTCTATTTTTTTTTTCTTCATCTTTTCCCCATCGCCAGTATCGAGATAAGAGTTTTTATTTCGATGCAGCAGATCAAGCTGCCCCACCCACCTTGTGTTGGTGTGGTTTCTAGATTTCAGGTTTAACGCAGGCTTTGCTTTCAGGGAGTGTTTGGAAGTTAACAGGATCTGTGGTTTTGTCAAACAAAATTTTTGTGATCATTGGCTTTTATTTCAAAATGTTTGACAAACAAGGTAAAAGCTTCTTTGTGAAGCATGTACGCCAGTGCCTGGTCATCCTTTCTCAAAGGCAGGAAATGTGTTGTAAGTTACCCAGTAAGTCACAACAGAGCATATAGCACTCATAAGTTAGAACTCAATGTGTCAGTACTGCATATTTAATAGTTTGCTATTTACAGGTTGTTTAGTTCTGCTGAAGCTGTGTTCTCCCACTGCAAAACAGAGCATCAGTTTGACGTTAGTGATGTGATCCAGAAACATGGTAAGTTTTTTTCATGACTTGTCATTTTCCTTTGTGTACGAGTATCTCACTGAAAATCAATTGCAAATATTAATTTGTCTCTGACTGATCTCCTGGTTCAGAGCTGAAGTTTCCAAGATTGGATAAGATCAGCTATTGTGGAAAAATGCTTATTTTCTTTATGCTGGCTGCTTCCTGCATGCTTTTTCTACTAGTAAAGCTCTCAGCCTATGACAAAAGTAAGATTGATCTCTGCTGGCTTGTGCTGATTCCTCACTGCCTACTTGATTGACCTGAGCCAGACACTGCGTGATTGATCTGATCTGTTTTGATTGATCTGATCTGATCTGCTGGGAGCTCTTGACCAGTGATGCTGTTGTTGGCCTCAGTATTTAGCAGAGCCCCATGGCTTTTGTCCCTCAGGTGATTACAGGAAGGCATACCCTCCCATGTCTGTTTAATTCTTTCCAGTCAAGTTTAAGGTTGGCTGTCACTTGAAGCTGTCATTATATATTATATATTATATATTATATATTATATATTATATATCATATATCATATATCATATATCATATATTATATATTATATATTATATGATCTGGTCTGGTTGATTTTCTCTCTAAAATCCAGGGAAAAGTATTTTGTGTTTATCTTTGCTCTTGCTTGGGAGAGAACACAGTTAAACTACTATTACTTTTACCAAGGTGGCAATTTTAAGTCAATATTGGTAGGTATTCTTGATGAGTAGCATCAATTTACATGCTTTTAAGCAGAATGCTAAGAATATGAACAGGGGAGCACAACAGCCTAAAATATCAGGTAGCTAGTAGGAGATGAGAGTGGCTGTCCTGATGTACTTGCTTGCCAAAGGAATGAAATCCCTGTTTGTAGCCCCCATTTGGATGTGTTCCATTCTTAATTTGTGGCAAATGTATTTGTCCGGAGGGTGAGGATTTCCTGGTTCAGTCCTAAGGAGAACAAAAGCAAAGATGGCAAACTTAAGATAGCAGGACTGCTCTAGATAGTGATGTACACCCCAGGGGGAAGGTTGAACCAATTACCAATTGAACAGGTAATTAGTATTCACATAATTGTAAAACATGCTTTTCTGTAATACAATTGCTCTCTCCCTTTTCTTTTTCCTCTCAGGACTCGATTTTTATGGATATATTAAACTAATAAACTTTGTCAGATTAAAGGTAGGTGTGCCACATACTACTTCTGTATTCTGAGTCTGGAGAGTAGGAAGTCAAGGTGCTGTGCTTTCAGATTGCCCTTTTCTAATAATTGCATGAGATTTTGTAAGTTTTAGGGAAAGAAATCAGAGGAATTAAAATAGCTGTTGACTGGTTTATCTAGATATGAGGTTGTT
This sequence comes from Platysteira castanea, assembly GCA_013397175.1. Classification (NCBI taxonomy): domain Eukaryota; kingdom Metazoa; phylum Chordata; class Aves; order Passeriformes; genus Platysteira; species Platysteira castanea. The sequence goes on along the minus strand of VYXC01007460.1, from coordinate 442,558 downwards.
TTAATTTTAAATATATTTAGTTAATGTGAAGTTTTGTTATCAGAAGGAGATGTTGAGACTTGCACAAAGCCTTCATGCTATGCAGTATCATCTTGTTTTGTCAGTTTTTCTTGGCCTTTGACTCTGCTGGCTCACTTCAGAAATGAGTTCACTTCTCAGTAACTGAAGTTTCTCAGTCCTTGCATGAGTGTTGGTGTAAAAGCCTGTCCTGAGGGTGTGAGCTGGCCAGACCCCTACTCAGTAAGGACAATACCTTATCCCTTAAGTTACAGAACTTAAAACTCTGCTAAAATGATACCGGGATCAGGAAAGCTAATGGGAACCTACAGTTTTAGGATAGGCTTTGGTATATTTTTTGTGTCTTGTGGCTTTGTTCCTTTGTTATTCCCTAAAAGTTTAGGTTATAACTCAATACCATCTTACCTTATTAAGTATTTTTTACTTCAGTCTTCAAGTCTTGAATCCTCAAGTAGTTACTTAATGCATAATTAGCTATGCGGAGTAAACACAGAAAGGCAAACACTGAAGTCCAAATCTGACTTCTCTTTTCCTAAGAAGGTATTAACTGGATGCAAAGAGGGGAGAATACAGTGTTTCTGACATTTGTCCCTACAGCACTGTTCATGTAAGAACAGCTGACAGGATTAGTATCTTGGATTTATTGATTAGCTCTGTTGTAAACTGTGGGTCTGACACAGCCAAACGCCTGAGTGAACTTGGTTCCTGCAAGCAGTGTAATCCTGCAGGTATCCTTCAATATCTATCAGTGTGCTGTGCATTACTGCTTGTGCTGAATTCCTTGATCCTGAAGCTGCCTGGGCTTTCCCAGCCTTTGCTACAAAGCTCCTTCAATAATACCCTGCATATTTTACTGCGTGAAAGAACAGGTCTTTGCCTATTTTCTTGAATGAAATTGAAGGGCTGGTGTTTTCAAAGAAACTCAGCTTACATGTTCTTCTCCTGTCTAGAAGCCAACTGGAGCATATTTGAGTTCTCTCAGCAGCCCACTGCCTTGGGAAGGAGAGGAATATTTGAAACCAGAACTGGAAGATGATCTCCTGCTTCAGTTTGGTAAATAACTGCTTCAGTATGACTCCTGCTTTGTGGAGTAAATGTGGTATTGTCAGAGTTCACGTCATGTGAAGCCTTGTCACTGTTACTCAAGTGATATATGTACCTGAGAAATTCCACATACTAATTATATCTAAACCAAATGTGTCTTCTAGAAATAATCAAACACTGGTATTTAAGGAAGCCTGAATTCTGGATTTATTTGCCTTAACTTAGAGCTTGCTTCTAGCATATTTGCTTTTTCTGCCTAGTCTTGTGTTCTGTAGTTAGTCCTGTCAAATTCGGTTGTGCCTTTTGTAAAACAACCAGCTTGTACAAAGCATCCAAGGACAGATAGGGCATTAAATGTTTATGATCTGCTGTGAAGCCATAATGATTGGTGGGTATTCTTATTCCTCCCTGTTTCATCAGATATGGAAGATCTTTGTGAACCTGTAAAAGTTCTGCCTTCTAATGGTTTAAATGATACCATGGTGCTCCTTGAACAACTAAAACATGCGGAACACAGAGCCAGAGCCGCAGAAGCAGCCTTGGCTAGAGCACAAGATGATCTTCAAAAAATGAAGTAAGTGTCTGAACTGAAGGTTTGGGATGTTCTTATTTGATGTGTTTTAGAGAAGACGTTCACGTTCAAAGACCAATAGAAATAGAAAGAAGTAGTAGCATGTAACTATGGAATAAACCTTGTGGTGGGACTGTAGGTTTGACTTGTCTGTTGTAGATGGTTAGTAAATGTCTTGTTGATGGTTAGCAAAAGCTGCACAAAACCTGCACAGATTGAAAGAACAAAGTATGCTTAGGAAAGCTAAGCAAGCACAACTCAGAAATGGATATTTTCCTTCAGACTACTCTTTGGTTTTGAGACATCTTTTTGTTAGTCCTTTAGATAGGAATTGAAACACTAGAGAAAAGAGAGAGACTGACAATTAAATACAGGACTCCAGATAGGTTCAGAGTTGGCTTCAAGCAAGAATTGTTAGTAGCGTTCAGTTACAGTTTGGAGAAACTCTCAGTGAAATTATTAAATCAACTTTTTCCAGCTACTTTTGTTTTCAGTATCAGTTGAGGGTTCTGGTGGTAAGAATGTTCAGTGCATCACAGTCAGGAATCAGGACATCCCCATAGCTACTTCTAAATCTTGGTCTGCAAAATAGGGATTTATGATGCTCATGGATAACATGGAAATATAAACTTCATTTAAACCCTCTACAGACATGTCATTTCAACATCACACTGACTGAGCACTGAGGAACTGAAATGATATTTAAGAGACTTGGAAAAATAATTCATGTTCTTTTGTGTGAGAAGTTAATCAACAAAAAACCTTGTGTGGTAAAATACGTTTGAGGGTTTGTTGTACATTTTGACAGTACACACTTGGTGCTACAGGTAACTAAGTACACCAGAATAAATTCATATGTTTAAATCCTTTCAGCTGTGAACAAATATTTATGTCAAAAATGATCAGTTTTGTCTTCAGGTGAGTTTGAATTTTGCAAATTGTACTTTATACATATAGTGCTTTTCTGGTATCTCTGTGTACGTAATGCATTGATTGATCATAAACAGTAAGAATGAAAGAAATTTGTCATTGTGCTTCAAAAACTTGGGGGTATTTTCTGTGTGTCTTTTTGCCTTCCTTGTGTTCCATTCATTTTCATTAAAAAAAAAAACCTTCTCAGGTCATCTATAGGAATTTCTTTTGAGCTCTCTAAACTTCAGTGAGGCTTATAGATTTTTTTTTTTTTTGAAGTTAGTATATGAAGTTATCTGCCCTTGTAAGAGGGAGCCTTTAATTTTTCTTTCTCAATGCAGCCTTTTCAATTCAGCAGGGACCGGCTGGCAGCAGAAATAGCCAGATGTAGATCTGATGGAGCAGCACAGTTTTAAATTACGGACAGATGAGCCAGTTGCATTGTAGTAGTCTAAATGCCATAATTCAGTGGTTTGTGCTGGAGGTTATTCCACAGAAAGAGATCATCTGCTCCCTTTCAGGTAAACCTCTGTGAAAGAACTGGTAACAGTTCTATAAATCAGGTCACCTCTGGCATTAGGTGTAACTTAGAGATGTAAGAGCACAGGTTGTCTATGCTGAGTTTTTTACTCTGTCACCTGTTTAGAGGTGATGGCTTTTGTTTTTACGTATCTTTTTTCTTGATTAAAAAGACAGCAGGGCATCTCTGTTTCTGGAGTTTCTTTGGTGCTTGTGTTGCATGCATAGGTTAGAGGAACTATTGGCTTAAATAATTTTAAATTAAATCATTTAAATCTCACACACTGCTAATTATACTTAACTGTGTGTCATAGAATCTATTTTATTAAAGTTTAAAATTTTGTCATGTAGATATTTGTATAAAAGTAAAGAAAATGCAAAGTACTATAATAAAGAGCAATATTAAAAGTAAAATTCTGGCCATTTCTGTGTAGGCAAGTACAGGAAGTTTCTGAAACTGACAAAATTTCAATACAAAATCCCTTACCATATTCTCTTCCCCATCCAAACTGGCTGAGCAGGGAAGTATTTGAAATGTCAGGAATGAAACAGCATTTTTGGGTTTGTTGTTCTGTAAGGAGGGTATTGGTAATGGGATTGTTACCTCCAGTATTTATATGTGAAGTTCCCATCTAAGAAAGTATAATCACTGTTAAAGGTGAGTGTCAGCAACTTTGGAGTGGTCTAGGATGCAACTTTTTTGCTGTTGGACTGTAGACCTTGGAGGAATATTGTGTGGCTGAAGTGTGTTTGCTTTTTCACTTCATTGCGGGTGTAGTATGATCTACTGGTTAACGTTTAATAGTATTTTCATTATAAACCCCTTGATTTGTGTATTTTGTCATCAAACCTGCCTTGAGGAATGAGAACATGGAGTCACGGAATGGTTGGAAGGGACCTTAAAGCTCATCCAGTGCTGTCCCCCTTGCCATGGGCAGGGACACCTCCCACTAAACCAGGTTGCTCCAGGCCCCATCCAGCCTGGCCTTGAACACTTCCAGGGGTGGGGCATCCACAGCTTCTCTGGGCACCCTGTGCCAGAGCCTCACTGCTCTCACAGTAAAAAATTTCTTCCTAATATCCAGTCTAAACCTACTGTCTTTCTGTTTAAGAAGCCATTTGTCCTTGTCCTGTCATGCCATGTCCTTGTCCAAAGGCCCTCTCCATATTTCTTGTAGCCCTTTTAGGTACTGGGAGGACACCGTGGGGTCACCCTGGAGACTTCTTTTCTCCAGGCTGAACAATCCCAACTCTCCCAGCCTTTCTTTATGTGTTGTAGGAATGCAAGACCAGGGAGGAGGGAAAATGAGCAGCATAAAATTAAAGTAATAAGTTGAATTTTATGCTCTGTTTTCTTTTCACCCAAATGCCTCAGTTTTAAAATGCTTTCTTCTACCTTCCAGTAGTCACCCAGTGTTGTGTGGGCTGCAGTTCTTGTGCTCTTTGTATCGAGTCCGGATCTGCATTACACAGCCCAAAACACCTTGACCACTGCAGTGCTGGCTTTTGTACCAGCAAGTGCAAAATAGATGATTCTGCCCTAAAAATAGAAACTACCCCCCAGTACAACACTGCTGGTAGTTGCTGGCTGTCAGCAGAAAGCAGGGCTTGCAGGAGAGTGCTGGAGGGAGTGTGGCGGTGCAGCAGCCCCGAGGAGCCTGCAGAGGGAGGATGTGCACACCTAAAGCTGGTCCCATTGTCGCCAAAGCCCCGGGCAGCCTGGATTCCTCCCCTCTCCCAAGCCCCTTCTCCCCCCTGCCCAGCCTGCTTTTCATGGTCCCATAAACACGTCTCAAGGGTATATTTCAAATTGATTACAGGCAATTTGCTCAGGATTTTGTGATGAACACAGATGTCAGGAGCAGCTCGTCATCCAGCGCCATTGCAGACCTTGAGGAGGATGAGGATGGCGTTTACTTCAGCTCCTACGGGCATTATGGGATACACGAAGAGATGCTAAAGGTTAGAAAGTCATCTGCACTGCATCTTAGTAGGACTAAAGCGGAGAGGTGGAATGAAGTGGGCTGTGTGCCCATAAATATACTGCAGAGCAGCTGCATTTTTAACCCTTTCTGTCCAGGAGAGGTTTTGTGGTGGTAGTTGAGCTGAGAGATCATTTTTCAGTTTTATTTCCTTTGTATGAATTCTGTTTACAGGAAGCATTAGGGACATAAAATCATTTACAGTTATGCTTGATTTTACAATACCTGTACCACAGCCCTACCTTGCCAAAAGCAGCTTTTTCCTGCTTATTTAAAACAGGAAAGGTAAAACGTAGTACAGACAGTGAATATTTTTCTTTAGTTTTATATTTTCCTCACAATTGAAATTTGTTAGGCAAGACCATTTCTCAAATATTGTGGTTTTCTCTTGCACTGGGTAAACAGAAGTTCTGGCTGTCGCATGGTTCAGTGTATTGATAATGTGACATTGAACACTGGAACAGTATGCTCCTTTTATATGCTAGAGATTAAAAAAATATGATACTTAAAACTTCTCAAAGGCAAACCTATGCATGCCCTTTTAACTTGAAAATAAGAAAAAACAAGCAGAAAGCTTCAAATGAACTTGTAATAATGCTTCCTTTCAGAGAAAATGTCACAGTTGTGAAAGTTATGAGCAGTTTTATCATTTTAAGGTATAAATAAATAAAATTGCTGTCTAATGAAGAAGTAGAATACAGAGTTGTGAAGTGACTTTGTCCCTGCAGCTAGCATATAAAGCTTTCAGCTTTGTAAATCATTTAGTGGCCCCAGTGCAGAAATAGATATGAATCTGTGTTAGGAATAGTGTGAGTGTGAGGTTAATATTAAGGGAAGGGGATTTTACAGAAGTGCAGAGATGGCTGTAGGTGTAGAAGAATGTTTTCCAGAATGTAGAGTTATAAAAATACAGCTGAAGTCTTGAAGATAAATAGAAAAGATGGGTGTTTGGTTTTGCAGCTGTATAAAGCTGTCATTTGAGATGGTGTAGGCTGTAGGATGAGGAAGCCTTTCTGTTGGCTAATAAAGTTTACAATAAATCTGCATCTCTGCACAAGGAGATTGGTACAAAATTGTATTTTACTGATTTCAGGGTATGTTTGTCAGAATGCTTTTAAGAAGACTTTTGACTTTCCAAAACATAGGAAAACGATTGTTTGTATTCTGTGCACGTTGAAATTTTTTCTTTTTGCTAGGCATTCACTTTGATTTTTTTTTTCATGTTTACCTTATGTACTTAAATATAGTGGCTTACTACATGAACATTTTTTAGACAGCAGTCTTGCTGTCTGAATTCCAAGCCCATTTCTGAAGCTGTTCAGCCTTGAAACCTTTTTTGTCCTTATGCCTGGTAGTGGTAGAGACAGTGTTTCAATTTCAGGGGTTTTCTCTGCAAATACTTCAAAGATGGAGCAAGAATATTGTTACTTCAGTACTGGCCAAGTGACTGGTGTTTCCCTTGCTCTACCTTTTTGCTTGAGAATTTCGTGGCTGTCATCTTAATAAATTTTTTTACCATTTTACTTAAACCAAGAAATCGTTACATGGAAATGTCGAGTGGGAGAAGGGGATTGAGGAATAGAGACCCGAAGTGCTTGGCTGTGGCTACAACTGCATTGAGTTGAAGCAGTGTGAGGGGCAGGATGCAAGGCTGAAAGCTTTCCAGCTGGCTGCTTTTTCAATTGATTATTTATTTTTAAACTTTTTTTGGTCCTTTCAGCAAATCTTATTATATACTGCAGTAGAGGTGAAGTACTAAAAATAGTTGCTCTGAATATAAGATTATAGCAAACCAATATGGTTTTAAAGGATCATGGTTTCTGTTATTAATATTAATTATGTAGGATTTTAAAGCAGAATTTTCTAAAATAAGCTCCAGCTGCTTCTTTGGGTCATGTGTGTGATAGTACTTTTCCACCTAAAGCTGGATTTTAAGATTTTCAAGCCTCAAAATAATTTTTTGTCTCCAGAATTTTTATTATCATATCCTTTGTTCTCGGTCACTGTTTTTGATCTTGTTCTTTTATTAAAATAGACTTTGTTCTTTCTCACTGTAGAAAATTTCTGTTTCTCTGTTGATTCTAGAGATTCTTAACTTGCTGTAGTAGAAAAATACTAGATTTAATAAAAGCACTGGGATTTTATACTTAAGCATTATTTGCACCAGACAAAAAATTGCTGAAAAATTTTTAAAAAAATATTCTGTAACACTTGGACTACAACAGCAACTCCAAAACCTATACTTGGCTGTCAATTTGTGTACCTGCTGATGCATGTTAAGACAATCAATGTTTTAATAGATTACCTTGCTGGTAAACTGAGCTATGCTGCTGGCTTTGATATACTAAGTACTATATATGTTTTGTTCTATGCTTGAAAATATTCCAGCTTCTCTGGCCCTGTTGTAGTTCAGTCAAACTTACTTACTGTGTTGGACTTCCATAAAATGGGCTGTACAGCTTTAACTACTAGCTTGTCATCAGGATTGCAAATTTGCAGCTTGTTCAGAAATAAAAACAAGTTAATTTGATGCATAACTTCTTTTTTAAGGAAATCTCCGTGTCGCAGGGGTGTCATAGTACAAAATACCATACAAAACATTTTAATGAGCTTGTGATTCAAATTTTCGTCATTGTATAGGAGGTTTCTATGTAAAGTTGGTGTAGTATTGTCACTCTATTGCTGCTGTTCCTGGATAATGATTAACAGGTATTAAGAACTTTGAAACATTCAAAAAAAAAAAAGCAGAATTAGGAAACCACAAAATAGTTTCTTATTTTTCTTCCAGCTGAGGCAACTGGCTTCATTTGCCACAGTAAATTCTGAAATATTATCATGTGGAAGTGTCATGATTGCAGGGCCCATATAAGTGCAGTATGCACAAAACGACCTTAGGCCAAGTTAAAAAGCAAGTTGTTCAGCATTTTTGAATTTTACGCTGTACGTAAGTAGAAAAAGTGAACCCTCTTTGTTCTTTGACTGATAGGATAAAGTCCGTACAGAGAGCTATCGTGACTTCATCTATCAAAACCCACATATCTTCAAGGACAAGGTGGGTAAAACTGCTCAGAAGATACAGTAATTTGTGTGGTTTATTTTGTCTCGAGTGGTAGAAAACCTGCAGGTTAGCTACTCTGGGAATGTGGCTCTGGGAATGGAGAGTTGCAGTGCCAAGATTTGATTTAATGTGCCCTGGCTTTATTAGGTGGTGGAGAGCTGTTGAGCTGCTGGAGGGTGCAGCGTGCTGATAAGAGCAGTGGTGATCTCTATTGTCACTGTGCTGTGTGCCATGGCAGGGGGTTCATTAATTATCTTGGCGGGGTGAAGTTGAGCCTCTCTTGTCGAGGATATTAGGTGGGATCTCTCTGAGGGCTCTTTACCAGGATTAAGTGAATTTCTATGTATGCCTGATACAGTAAAAATGTCCTGGAAGCCCTGTGTAATTAGAGCTGGGAAAGAATTCATGTGTGACTGATTTTTTTGAATTAGTGCTGTTTTGTGTCTCCAGACTGGGTTGTTATTGTTAAAGGGCTTGGAACTGTGAGCAAGTATTTCCTTTGCAGTGAGGAGGGATTTCACTAGGATCTTACAGTGGTTATGACCCCTGTACAGTATTGAACCTCTTCTTGTCTTTTGTATTTCTGCTGGCTGTTTCTGATGAATTCGCTGTATTTTGAGTTCACGGGAACGTAGGATGGTTTGGGTTGGAAGGGGCCTGCAGGATCATCCAGTTCCAACCCTTCTGCCATGAGCAGGGACACCTTGCATTAGACCAAGTTGCTCAGAGCCCCATCCAGCCTGGCCTTGAATGTTTCCTTTCAGGGATGGGGCATTCACACCTCTAGGCAACCTGTGCTGGGGCATCACCACCCTCACAGGGAGGAATTTTTTCCTAGGATCCTATCTAAGCCTACTGTCTTTCACTTAAATCCATTCCCCCTTGTTCTGTCACTCCAGGCCCTTGTAAAGAGTCTCTCTTCATCTTTCTTTTAAGTTCCTTTTAGATACTGGAAGGCCACAATTAGGTCACCCCAAAGCTTTCTCTTTTCTAGGCTGAACAATCCCAATCCTCTCAGGCGTTCTTTGTAGGAAAGGTGAAAGAGATACAGTTCTGTCCTGGCAGAAGGTAGTTCAGTGTTTGATAATGCCTATTCTTTCTATGTTCTATCTCAGTTTTCAATTGGCAACTACAGCAGAAAAAAAAGTAGGAAATAGTTTTCTTCTCTTTTTTTGCCTGAATTCATGTCACAAGCCTGTTTCTACTAAACATTTCTAAACCCTTTGATTATAGTGAGAGAACAAGCAAAAGTGTTGTAGAATTATGCCGCCAGCTGCTTAAATGATGCAGGTGACTGCATAGGTGGGCAGCTCATCTAACAAAGCAGAAAGATCAATAAAAGAAAGAAAACTTTCCCAGGAGAAATTTAGTTTCACAGATGCCCCTAAAATTGATAACTGCAGGTTTTCACAGGGTAAGACTGATCTGAAGTTACACAAAATGTGAAGCCTTGTGGAAAAGTAATTTTTCATGATTGATAGTGTTTCTCCTGTGCTGTATGGACACACTGGGAGCATCAAAAACAAAACGTGGATTAGCTGTTAGAGTCAATGTTGCTTCAGCCCCAGGAGTACATACACATGCTCAGGAAGCAGCTTAGACAATGTGTGTGCTTACTCTCTTGTAAAAGCATTCAGCTTCTCTGAAGAAAATCTCAGTTATTGCAACATCTGCAAACTGATTTCTGAACATGGTTTTTGCAGCAGTTTTTTGATCAAGGTTACCTCAAATTCATGGTGTATTCAAATCATGGTGGGTTGAGGTTGAACTGAAGGACAGATTCTCAATTGCTTTGAGTTCCCAGTATCCCCTATCCATGTGACCAGTGCCCTGCTTAACTTCTGTGTCTGGCCAAATGATGTAGCTCTCTGCTGTTACACTGATATGGAGAATATATGGAGTTTTCTGCAGAAATCTGGCTTTGAAGTGACATCTGTTACAGACTTCTGCTGAAGGAGCTGTGTAAGATACTGTGCTTAACTTAATGTATTGTATAATGCTTTCAGAGCCGTACTAATGAGTGAAAATTCCAACGTAAAGAAAAATGCTGTTTTCCATTAAATTTTAATTACAATTTAAAAAGAAAGATAAAATGTCTGATACTGTATTTCCTAGAACTCCCTTATGGTATTGCTCCCTGGAAAATACATACTGATGCCTTTTGGTTTTTTCTGAATGGACAATCGTGAGGTAGTTTGGGAGGAGAAAGATAAAATAGCTGAATTTGTATACTCACTTTTGATGCAAATCTGCATCCTAACCTTTAGGATACTGAAGAAGTGTGATTGCATGGTGATAGATGATAACAGAGGATCTAGGTTTGTTTATTATGCGTGTTGTGTTCAGAACCAGCTAATTTATTTGTTCTCTCTCAGCTTTCAAAATAAATTATTAAAACTTGAATGAATCCTGCTTGCTGCCTTTGTTTTCAACCTGTCAAATGTATTTGAGATTAAAATGGGACAGTTCAGGTTACCTGGCAGAAGTAATGAAGGTGGCTGTACTCAGTAAAAGGAAATGTGGTCCTTTTACAATGAGAGTATTTTTAGGTGGAAAATTAATTGTTTAGTAAAGCACTGTTGCCATGCTTGGTTTTTGTTGTAGGACTGAAGTCTGAGGCAAGCATCAATGCCATATTCAGGTAATAAAATGAGCTTTTAAACCACTGTCCTACTAAGAGTTCACCAATGAAATTAATTTAATTGGCCAAAGTCCCTGGCCTCCTGTTTTCCTGAGTTTAAAGTAATTTTTTCTGTCACTGAAAGTAGGATATCAGTTTTGCTTAGACTGCAGAGGAGGATGTGAAGCTGCAATGTGTTGTGGTGCAGTCAAATGGCCAGTCCAGCTGCTCCAGGTCTTTGGTGAGAGGCCATATGTGATCACTGCAAGAATGTGTGAGCTGTAGAGCCTTGTCCTTAGGCTAATTGGTGATCACTCTGCTTGTCTTTGCCTTCCTCACACGTATTCCAGCTTGTATATTTTCTCTCCAGTGCCTCTTTCTCCACCCCATCCCCTGCCTAAGGCTAGATGAGTTCCATCTGGGTTTTTAAGTGACCAGGGCAGCTGTCCAAAGTGGTGTCTGTTTTGATTTTTTTCCAATTTGTGGTGATTGCTCTCTTTCATGCAACTGTACATCAAGATCATTCTTTCCCAGTGGTTTATTTTTGGCTGTGGCTTCCAGCTGTCATGGCTCAGTGATTTTGTTAACTACCGTAGGTGAAATGTTAGAATAGGTGATGTTGGGCGGTGTGAGATTTCAGCAGCTGCAAGAATATTGATTTTTATTTTCTATTCCTGTCTCCAGCAAATTCAACTTAGGGACTTCTGTAGCCATAACATGCTTTCATGTAACTTCTGAGTTGTAGAGTTGACTCCTTTGGAAACATAGCTGCAAAAGAGTTGCAGGTGGAACAAGTAACTCTATCCACAGCTTCCCTTCTCTCTGCACAAGGTGCTGTAAGAAATCATCATATTGATGCTTTTTAGTCTGTTTCCAGGTTGTAAATGGCTCTACCAAGAGAGGCGGCAGTCAATTCTTCAGTCATTGCTTCCCACACCACCACAGCAGAAGCTCCTTTACACTGTACTCTTAGGGATAAACAGCTGGGGTTTTTCATGCTGGCTTCAGGATCGTTGTTCTGTATCCATCATCAGAATGTATGAAATTGTATACAAGGAAGGCAAGCAGACCTGAGGTGCAGAGCATTCAGGTATTTGCTTTGCTGCTCTTTGTCAGGTGAAATGCAGGGTTTTGTTGTGCCAAAGCAGGGGTGATCAGTAGCTTATAAGCTGCAAAGTGTATCAGCAGCAGGGTGCATTATTGCCGTGAAATAGTTTGTAAAATGGAGTTATAGTTCTCAAATGTGGGATTGATTACTAAGGTGTGCCCGTAAGGACACAATAAAGGACACTCTCACACCTGCTAGGTTCTGCAGAAAAGAGGGAAAAGAGAGACTTTATTTACATTTATTATACTTTATAGGATTCTCAATTTCACAAGGGATTGGAGGACATGTCATTTCCTCCTCAATCCCACTGGAGAAAAGGGATGCTCATCAAACTTTCTCTTATCACAAAAGGAATGAAAAAGAGAAATACAGTTAAATAAACATTGGCTTTTGTTCACATGAACCTGTGTGAAAATCTCTGACTCCAAGGCTAGAACAGAAGGCTTAGCAAAAAACAGGACAACACTAAGGGATTTGATGTCTTCCTTGGAAAAATGTTTAATGCAGTGAAAGCTGTGAGGGCAGGTTTTATAGCACTGGGTGCTCTGAGGAGAAGAGTGAAATCAGTTTTCCTTTCTAATAAATTCTTGCTAAGACTGGTAATTCTGACTCAGTGTTCTTGCCAACTTAAGTGTACAGGAAGTTGTATTTATTCTCATGTTTAGGTCTCATGTATGGGAAAGAACGTCTGTCTTTACAGTTCTGGTTCTGTTCATGTTTAAATGCTGTACATGATATGAGTGGCTCTACATAGTGTTTAGGAAACTTATTTTGATTTTCGGACTTCAGCACATTTTTGGGTTTAGTGCTTAGAGTTTTTTAACACCATTAGTGAAGCTTAGCTATGTTAGATATGAGTCTAACAGTAAGACCACTGATGATCTGGCCAGTGCAATAAAATACACCCTCTGAGTCTCCAGAGATGCCTTTCAGCCCCAGTAATTCTGTGAAAACGTCAAGCCTGGAACTCTACTCTAAAAATCTACTGTAATATATTAATTTTTAGTGGTTTTAGCTGTTGAGAAGTTTCCAGCAGTTAGAAGAAATACATTGTTATGATAGCAAGGCCTGGAAAAGGCTACTTGGTGAAATCTCTCTTTATGAAGCTTAAAACTGCTGGCAGCTCAGCTCTACTTAGTAATAAATTTGGTGCTCTTTTCTTAGTTGCTTCACATTTTTTAACTTTTCAGTCTTCCTTTAGTAGTTAATATGTGATATACAAAACCCCAGGCATTTTCATGGATCTTATTGTGCTGAGTGTGCTTTTTCCAGCTGTAGTCGTGAAATTTACTCTTTCATGAAAACTCTAGGGATTCCATCTTAACTGGGTTTTTAAAGCTCTATTTTGATTGTAAATAGTGTTAGAAAGTATTTCCAGGTGTTAAAACTGTGCCAGTGACGATTTTAAAATTTAATAATCTCGAGCCATAGCTGTTTTGAGGCACTGTGGCCATGTCTGGCAGAGAATTCCTAAGCAAAGTTTCTGAATAGACTCTTAATTAAAAAATGCAGCTAGAATATGTTTTTTCAGTGCCAGTGCTAAGTTCAATTATCAGTGATTCAGTGATTAAAATTGCTCAGGCTATAATTCCCTTTTTCTCCTGTTCATGTAACATTTTAGGTGTTTCCCACATAATTGCTTGCTGTTGTTTCCCGTATGACTGGGTTAATCTGCAGCTGGAATTAGTGTGCTTCACTGTCTGTCTGGAAGAGGTGCTAGGGTGTGGAGTTAGAGCTGCAGTTTGACTTGGGTATCTCTGCATGTAACAGTAAGACTTTATTCCTTCTGCTGCAATATGGTATCTCACTGATGTAGAAAGAAGTGTAGAAAAATCATGGCAAGGAAAACAAGACGATTTTGCTTTCATGTATTTGTTTCAGGTGGTTTTGGATGTTGGCTGTGGAACTGGAATACTCTCCATGTTTGCTGCCAAAGCAGGCGCGAAGAAAGTGATTGGAGTTGACCAATCTGAAATCATCTATCAGGCCATGGACATCATTAGGTAAATGGACATCATTAGGAAAAGTTGTGGTTGTTAGTTTTCTGTTTCTTTATAGGAATTTTACATGATTTCCATGATTTGTCTGTGTCACAGAAAACAAGAGCCCTACCCTGTCAACTGCTCTCCCCTAATTCAGTATTGCTGAGGGTGTGTTCTGTCGTGTTCATTAGTATCAGAACTAGCACTGAACCCGGAGAGACACCTCTGGTACCTGGCTACCAGTAAGGATTTGTACTCCTCCTCTCAACTCTTGAACCTCATGCTCTAGACCCATCTCCTGGTTCATTTATCCACTCCACATGTCACTAATTTGACTATGGAGGATATTTAGGGAGGCTGAGCGTAGGTAAAAATCAAGCAATGACATCTGACGACTTGCAGAGGATTTCCTAGGATGAGGTAGGAGGAGTGTAGGTGTGCGTGTGCACTGTTGATAGCTGAAGCCTGTAGGTTTTTTCATTTAGGTTGATTTTGTAAGAGCAACTGTGAAGAAGAAAATCCAGGTAGATACTGAAGAATTTGGGAGTGACAGGTTTATTTGTGCAAGCTCAAGTGGTACAGAAGTAATGTTGTCTGTGCTGAGTTTGTTAGGTACCACTCAGACATCAGTGGTGCAGCACTGCACACTTGGATGCTGTAAAATTACTCAAATAAATACCTGCTTGGGAAAAAGCACCATGTTAAACCTTGAGTGCATTTTGACTAAAATTCTTTTCTGACACAAGAACTCATTCCTTAAAGAGAACTTTTCCCATGAGTCCCTGACATCTTCAGAATGGTTGCAAATGTGAAATAGTGTTTTATATCTAATGTACTAGATAACAAGTTTAGGGCTGTTACAACTTTCAACAAGTGCACAAAGTCCTTTGAGTGTTATTTATACTTAGGGAAGAATAGAAGTAACAGTCAGTATGTATTATCTTTGGGGAGGAGAAGGGCAGGCCTCTAAGAAAAACAATGAATCAAAGCTCTTAAGCTCTTAAGAGTGATGAATTGCCACTTGAAGTACGCATCAGTAAGGCTGCACATTTATAGGTACCTTCTGCTATAAAAGGTTCAATTCACATTAAAGTCTTCAGTTCACAACAAAACAATTTATATTTGTCTGGTTAAACCTACTTTTCCTGAAGGAATAAAGCTGACAAAGTTGCAGTGGAGTAACAAATATTTATTGGAATACTAAACAACTCTGTAGCTTAAAAAATTACTGTTGGGGCATGCTTCCACCTGTGATTCAAGTATGTGCTCAAGAGCTTTTGTCCCTCAAAGAATGATGGTTAATTTCTACCATGCTAATTACTGGAAACAGTACAACCCATGTGTGTAAGTAAACCAGAATACATAGCCTGAGTAGCCTTAAAAATAAACTTACTTTAAACTAAATGATTGCCTTTTCTTTTTCTTGCTGTGAATAGTCCCTGTAAAATTTCTGGCACAGTGAATGACTTGATTTTTGTCACTTATCTCTGTTAAGCTAGAATAGAAGGTTGAAGTAGACTTCCTAAATAACATCTCAGTTTTTCCTACAATGTGTAAACTACCTTGGTTGGTTTGGGGTTTTTTAAACATTATAATTGAAAACAAGTATGTAGTGAATTAATCCTTTTCCTCTCTGTTGTTTTAAATCATATCCTTGGATTTGGTTGTTTAGAAAGTTATCTTTAGATCTCTTTTAGTCCTTCCTAAATTATTGTTGTGGGTGGTAGCTCTTTAACATTTCTCGCTTTGAACTTCTGGTTTTACTTCTGTTTAGAGCGTTAAATGTGATATTAGTAACAAACTGCTACCTTCAAACAGAGGACTGTCTTGTGTAGAGTATTTAATTGATCTTTGCAACAGCCCACATGTTCAAGGAGCCCTTTGACCCTTTCCTTTCCCTCCCTTCATACTGATCGTTCTTCCATTGTCTTTTAGATGGAATTTTTAATGTCATTACTGGTCTGCAGTGAAAACCAGACAGAATATAAGAGTAAGATAACAGGATAGGGAGGGAAGGGGCAGAGATAAGAACTGCAGTGGGAAGATAAATTTTTGTGGTGAGAATAGTTTCCTGCCCTCTGTAAGAATAGCCATGGTAATAAAGATATATGCAAGAAAGACTAATATAGTTTGCCAGGAAGAAAAACAGTACATTTCAAGCATTTACACACTTAGTAATTTCAGTGTCATGCAATTCATGTTTCAAAACCTGTAGTCGTGTCACGATCCCTGCCTCCTTCTGCAGGATGCTTTTACCATGACGTGCATGTGAGGTAATACCTGATCACTGCAGGGACTGCACATTGCAGATGCTTTTGCCCAAATCACAGTGGGGAGGGTGCACTTATTGTGGAATAACTGTAGTAGTGATTTAGAGGGAAGGTTTGTTCTCAGTGACTTTGCAGCTGGTTTGGTTAAATAAAAAACTGAGTCGTGCAAAACAGCTCTGTAAGGAAGGTAATTTCCATTGCTCTCCCGGTGTGGTGAGTAGGCTCTGATTGCTGTGGAGGTCAGAGGAGGAGAAATGAGAACAGCAACTTTTAAATAAAGAGGACCAGCAGTTTTAAGTTGTCCTCTTCTCTATTTTCCTGATTTCTGAAGCTTGCACATTTGCATGCATGGCACGTTGGAGGTATACAGATCTACTGTCTGCCATCTTCTCCTGGCACTAAATCTGCTGCAATTTTTAGCTACTTGGAAATGTTCCCTCTGAAATATAACTGAGAATAGTACATTCCAGTGCTTCTTGATTAGTTAAACCAAAAAGTTTATGAGGGGAGAAATGCGAAATACAGATGTAAGTATATCTCTCTTAACAGTATAAATCGGAAATAGAAACTGATTTGTTTATGTTTTGACTTGTAGATTAAATAAACTTGAGAACATTATTACATTAGTCAAAGGAAGAATCGAGGAAGTTGATCTGCCTTTGGAAAAAGTGGACGTAATTATATCTGAGTGGATGGTAAGGTGCATGACTATTCTTTTCAAGTTATTTTCAGGAAAAAGTTGTATTTTATTTAATTTGAAAAGTTATTCTATAAGTGATGCTATTTTTTTTTAACCAAAGCGTCTGTCACGCTTCCAGCAGTGTCTTTGACAATGTCATAGATGGGATGGCAGTCCTGAATATGTGGTACTTGGACACAATTCCTGATCCCTCTTGTTCAAGCTCTTTCCAGTCAGGCTTCTCTAAGCGCAGTTGTGCTGCTTTGGGTGCACCAACTTCCTGTGACGTAGTTGGTTTCCAAATCTGTAAAGCACTCAGTCATACTGCTGTGGCTGCTCAGGTGAAAGTAATGGAGAAATATTGTATTAGTCATCTAGCCAGCTCGTTCTGATGGGTAAAATACCTGCAAATTCAGCTAAGGACTGTCCTGACTGTGCAGGAAGGGTGATAAGGAGGGGAGGCATTGCCGCTGGAAATCTACAAATACTGGGAGAGCTTGAAAACAGCATTGCTTTTCATTGCTGGGTTTTAGTATAGCAGTAAAAACACTGATTTTGAAAGTACAGAATAAGTGTGATGGACAGCAGGAAGTGCAGTGTCTGAATGAGCCATCTCCTGGAATCCATTGGGTTTCACCTTTTTCATGTGGTGGCTGATAACTGTTACACACCTCTCCTTGCTACCTGCCATTAATCCTAATAAAGAAATCTGCTAAAAAACCCAGTGCCAGCCTGAGTTTCACAGTGACATGAATGCCTGTTCCCTATCAAAAATGTGGTAGGAAACATCTCTTGTAACTTTCTTTTTGGTGAACTTCTGCTATTCGGTATCCTCATATCACAGGCCTTCAAAAAGCACTTCAAAACACAGGTTTTCTTCATGCTACTTCCAGCTGTTGGGACTTCAAAATTCCTTTCTGCCTGATATCTGAGATCATTTATGAAAATTTACATTCAAAGTTACTTGTTTCTTTGTGTTTCTTTGTTTTGTTTTTTAACAAACTGTGGCTATTCTGCTATATACAAGGGCCTTTGGGGGGGAGGTCACGCACTCACTGTGGATCCATATGTATCCACCTGTTTTTCAGGGAAAGATGAAAATAAATTGGTTTACCTTTTTAAAAATCTTTATTTAATATTACATATATTAGCGAACTAGAAATCTGCAGTTTTTCCTGCACTGCTGTAATGTATATTATTTGAAGCATGAGCTTAATTTAGTGTTGAGGTCACTAGTTTCAAGGATAGTTTAAGCCGTTGGCTTAAACCAGTGATTTAAGAATTGCACATTGTGGCTGGTGATTTCTGACAGTATGGTGGCTTCACTAGAAATGTAATTATAGTCTTTT
Source organism: Platysteira castanea (assembly GCA_013397175.1). Lineage (NCBI taxonomy): Eukaryota > Metazoa > Chordata > Aves > Passeriformes > Platysteira > Platysteira castanea. Next base: position 424,446 of record VYXC01007460.1, on the reverse strand, counting down.
CAGGGAAGAAAGATCAGCTGCCTAATATGTGCACCAAGATTAATGTTCCCAAAATCATATTTCTCCTTCTGGAGCCCAAGATTTGGTTTTAAAGGGAACCTGGGCAGGTGAGCTGAAGCCATGTTGTCAATCAGTGCCTCTAAGGTGAAGTAAAGGATTTCAAAACTCAACTCTTGTAAGAAATGAAGTATTGAATATTGCATATTTTCCATTTGTGTGCTTATTTAACTTGTTATGTTGCAGTTACACTGCCATGTGCATTTCACTTAATGAGGTATTCTAAATATTTAGGAATGTTAGGATATTTATGGGTTGCTGCAATACAGAGATAAAGAGGACAATGCTGTGGAAGTAAGATTGATAGCTGGGCAGTGTACACACTGTTCCAGCACTGTCCAGAAAGGAACATTATGTTGCCTAGATGCAGATGAAGATTCCTCTTTGTCTGGCTTTCTGGTGTGAATTTGCTTTTTCATTTCCTTCCCTACACGATACAGTGTGAAATCTGTTCTTAGTATGTGAATGTAAATGCTTGGAAATGCTGATGCATGACAGCAAAAAAGAATTCAGTGTATGTCAGGTTCTGGCTTTTTATGTGGAGAATCTGTATGGACTGGCAGGAAAATTCTCATGTTTTTCTTTGTAACAAAAATATGAAAAGTTGCAGTTCAGTTTAGGAAACAAACTGCTTTTAGATTATGTAATGTCAAACCCTTTTGTGGAGCCATAGCTTTGTTTTCCTTGGTACAGAATGCTGCTTAAGACCAGTACACAGTAAGCTTTTTTTTTTTTTAAGCACTGTGTCTGGAACATCAGAAAATTAAAAACAAGTATGAGGCAACAGAGTGGAAAAATACTGCATTCTCCCAGGATTGTTTCTAGATTAGGCTTTCTGAAAAAGCTGTCACATAGAGCAGTGTCTTATAAAAGGTACAGCATTGCATTACAAGCATCTCAGTGTGATGGTTTCTGATGATCATTTACTTAATTGCAGAAGTGACCTATGACTGCCACGAACTGCTTGCTATTCTTCCCTCTCTTTCATTTGTAAATTTGTGCCCTTAAATTATGGGAAAATGGGAGAAGCATCTTAAATATTACACAGTGGGCAGGTGTGTGTGAGTGCATGTGTGTCTCTGTAGAAATTTATATTTCAAATGCATACTTGCCATTTTCCAAAATAATATTTTCCCAATTTAAATTCCTCTGGATATGTTTTTTCATGTTCCAGATTTAGAGGCTGAATGAAGAGCAACTGTCTCTTCAGCGGGTTTATTTAAGCCTGTGAGAGAAATTAGCCATGAACTTGTTTGTGATGTACTAAATGCAGTTTGTGACATCTGAAGTGTGTGTGTTTGACAATGTTAACATCAGACTGGGACGCTGCTGTGATTGTGTTCAACTAAACCCGGTGTGTAAAACACAGAGAAAGGCAGTGGGAGGTGTGATGGGCTGTGAGCTGTCCTCTTGCTGTCCAAAAGGCAGCTTGCTGAAGATTCAGGGCCTGTTGGACTTGCAAAAGCCCAGATAAAGCTCTTCAGACTTCCACTCCACAGATAACAGGACATTCTTTTTAGCAAAACTGGGGTGAAGTCTGCAACCTGACACAAGGGATTTCTTGTGTGCTGTGAGCCAGGAGCACAAGGCAGAGCAGGTGGGCTGAAGGGCCACTTCACCCAGCAAACCATACTGCCTTGAGAAAGTATACAAGAATGGCCAAGTAATAGCCTGTTCTGATAACCAAACAGATTCTCTAAGGAGAAGGTGTTTCAGTTCTTGGAGAAAGGTTATTTGCATGTAAGGATGTGTGAATTTTATATAAAATGCCACTCTTGACCTTGTTTTTGTGGAGATTTCCCTGTCCAGGATTGTTTGATGGTCTGTATCAGGGCTGTGAGGGCCTCTGATGCATCATCCTGCTTGCCTGCCTAGAGCTCTGATGTGTGAAACCTTTAAAAACCTTAATTTGTGTAAGTAAAAATTTGTGTACTACTACCAGGCTCTGGTATTTTGTTACTTGCCTGCTTGTATCATCAGTCACCTACAGATAAATCCCTTACTTCTTATGCAGGCTGTAGACTTACATGCATTCCTGAGCAGCAAAATGCAACGTACAAAGGTGACTGTGTTATTGCTCACATATTTTGGTAGGGTAATTGTAAACTTCATAGGCTGCTTATTGGAAAGATGAGTGCAAAAAGAAACAAAATGTACGTAATGCTTTACTGGAATGTTCTTGCACAGCTGCATCTGTGTGGAGATTTTTTTTGCCATCAGTATTGCTTTTGCTTCCTTTCTCTAGCTAAAACTATAAAGCTAAAGATTGCAAGTTTTATTCGCTTGAGACTATCTGCATTTCTTGTTTGTAAAGGGGCTTTACTGTGAGAGACAATTGCCTGAGGTGGTTGTCTCAAATACAGTGTTGGTGTACTACACGTACTCATAAATCGGGTTTTTTTATGCAGTGCTTTATGGTACTGAATATGCAGTAAGAGTTTTATACAAGATAAAACTGGGGAAGAGATGGACTTCCAGGTCAAAATACACGGAGGATACAACCCAGTAGTTGTCTTTTAATCATATCTTTGGTCAGATAGCTAATATTTTCTTTCCTGCTTTTTCTTTTCTTACTTTTGTATTTCTTTCTCTTTTTTAAAAAATAATTTTGAAATTACATGAGAATGGGCTGTGAACAGAGGCATTCAGAATCTAGGGGAAAGGACAAGGAAGTGAGCATGTCTGAAACACTGGAAACCATCTTCTCTCTCCTTCCTCCTTTCCCCTTTTTCTGTGGGAGATACCCAGTTATTTTCTTGGATGTGTTTTTTTTTTGTAAACATCAGCAATTGGTATCACCATTCTGCTCTTCACATCTTCCCATTTGATGTTCTTGGTTTTATTTGTTTAAGGAAACAACAGGGTGTGCATAATGACAAAGTCAAGCTGTGATTCTGAAATTTGTGAGCTTGCCCTGTCAGTAATGAATTACTTCCTTTTTTTCTCTTTTTTTTTTCTTTTTTTAATTAAATCATACATGAGAGATCAGCATGAAGGCAAACTTAGCATGTGGGAGATGGTGCAGCAGCAGAGCATGCTGAAGAGTTTATGTGTAGCTGCTGCTTGTCGTTTAAATGTGCTGCAGGTTTGGAGGGAATTTTGTCAAATAAAACATAATTTTTCATGACACTGAGTGGGCCACATCAGTTTTGTGCATTTATTAATGCCAGAGTAAATTTTGTATTAATAATCAGACTCTGTTGTCCAATCTGTGTTGCATACCTTCTGTAACTTGTTCTACTCTGTAGGCCCGCAGAAAACTTGTAGTTAGAAACTTCAGTTTAAGAAAAAAATTCACTTTTTTATACCACTGGGGATTAAAAAAGATAAAGCCAACTCTCTGGGCCAGTGATTTGATAGCTGTTTTTCATCTCATTAAATATTCAGTATTGGGCCTTACTGAATCTAGAGAACCAGACCAGGTTCAGTAATGTTATAGAAAATAATAAAGTGCATCTTTGATAGCAGGTGGAGGGGAAACACAGTGCTTATTCCAGTAGTTAAACATTTCTTCTCAGTTCTATCTTTACATGGTTATTTTCTGCTGTACCAAAAATTCTGCTAGTTCTTGCTGTTGTAAACACGCTAATACCACTTTTTGATGCTTTTAAAGAGCTTAAACTCTTTTTCTCTGCAAAAATTATCAAGATAAATACTGAAGCACTAAAGCTAAAAGAACTTGCAATACTTACATTTTGATCAATTGGTAAAATATTTTATGTGGCTTTGGATTAAAATGAAAATAAATACAAGAACGCTGTAGTATATTTGAATAATAGGAAAAAATCAACAATGCAGGATATTAAGGCGTCAAAGACTTATTAGCCTTCTATAATTCTGTTAGGAATGCAGAATACAGATATAAAGGGTATATAAGAAATATAGCAATATTCACATTCCTGTGGATTCAGTGGGTGTCTCTGTGGGCAGACAGGAGGCTGGGCAGGTGTGTGCTTGGACAGAGTTAACTCCAGGGCTGTGTACTTCTGCTCCTGTCCACATCTGTTTATACGGGGCTTTGTTGTTACCTGGAGAACATTTTGTTTCAGCTTTGCAATTGCAAAAAATAAGGAACTTCACGTTCCTTTTGAGAAGGAAATGGCCAACTTTTTAGTGCAAAATGTGTAATGGGACAGCGTAAAATTTAAGGTGTTCTGTTTATTCAGTTTCTCTTTAACAGAGAAAGTGTCACCTCTTATGTGTCTTAATTTAGCCACTATCAAGGTCGTACTAATACTATGCAGCTCACAGGTTTGTATCCTAGAGATCTCTTTGCAGCAATTGATTTTGAGGATGTCACTACAAGCTTAAGAAAAAATAAACCCTTGACCATTTTTGGGGGCAAAGCAAGAGTATCCCATAGCGTCACGGGGAGATGTCGTCAGGTGTAATTCTCTCTCCAGAAGGCTCCCCTACAGGTGGGGCAGCAGGCTGTGAAATTGCATTCTAATTTACACTACAGATGAGCACAGCACACTGAGCAAAATGCTTTGGTGTCAGTAGTGAATGACTTGATTCAGTACCATTGATGGTTTATGGAACTTACAGGAGCACTATAATGAACTGGGGGGGTGAGGCAGCTGGGGCTGGGGGAGAGCCAGCAGTGCCACAGTGGAAAGGTCAGGGAAAGGACAGTGAGAATTTTTCTCTATTTCTCATCAGAGAGTGTCTTCCACCTGTACTTCTTGCACAGGTTGGCAGCCATAGTTAGTGGGCAGAAAGAAGGAAATGAGGAGCTGATCCATGAAAATGTCACTTTGTGAGTTACTGACTCTTGCTGGTGACTAGTCTTAAATATGTCCTAGAGGTTACATTTAAAATACTGTGAAAACAACTCATTTTCAGTTAAAGGCATCTAAAGATACTTTTTGTGAGCTAAACATATTCTATTTTTAAGCCATAGTAGTATAAAAAAGAAAGCTGTGGTTCTATGCTATGCTTTTGGCTTACTGTGGACATCAAATTATCCCTGCCTGATGCAACTGGAGCTCAAGGCCTTTTCAGCAAAGCTTACTGACTAACAACCCTATTGCTCACAAAGCAGTAGTCTTCCTTCTGGGACTTATTCTGAGGATGTACAGAAGTTGGGCAGTAAAATGGAAGAACAGGCAAGATTGGGAAGAAAAGTTTTCAGTGGAGCACTATTACCAGAAGAAACTGGTTGAGAAAGGGACATGGTCATTATTTTCACGCTATGTTCTTGTTGAGTACAAATATGTCATGCTTCAAGTTTCTGGGGTTTTCAGTTTTGTTTTTCATTCTGAAGGCTACAGATGGTGGCATTTATAAACAGTTCTGAACTTCAAGCATTTTTTTAAGATCATTGAGTCCAGCCATTTACCCAGCTCTTCAAAGTCCAGCATGAACCATGTCCCCACGTACCACATTCACATGACTTTTAAATCCCTCCAGGGATGGTGACTCCACCACTGTCCTGGGCAAGCCTGTTCCAGTGCTTGATAACCATTTCAGTGAAGAGATCTTTCCTAATATCCAATCTAAAACGTGGTGCAGCTTCCTAGCTTGCCTGTGTTAAATTACTGCCAGCTGAGCTTGTAGAACTGCAGGTCCAAAGTCTGGGTTTCAGTTGTCCCATTTTCTTCTTGCCTACTGGCAGTCAGTGTATAAATCAAGCCATGTGGCTAAGCTGTGTTTTAAGCAAAATGAAAACTAGGATGCTAAATGAAAATTCAAAATCTTTGTTGGTATTTGTCTCAATTGATTTGATGTTGTGAGGATGTAGATGAAATATGTTACAGTATTGAGTAACAATAAACTTGGAGGACAGGAAAGGTGCAAAATCAGTAAGTAAACTGGAAAACAAATGGCCGTATATCTCATAAATCTGCAGTTTGTTTAGAAGTCGTTGAGAAAGTGGATGTTCTCTATAAAATGCTGATTTTGTTTAATCCTGCTGTATGGGGTTTTTAATGTCTGAAATATTTAAATAAGGAATGTTTCCCTGTTTCAGAAAATGACTCACTGAAGTTTACAATAAGTTATTCTAAACACCAGTAGCAGTATGATTAAAACACCGTAGAATCAATTCCAACACAAAAAAGCCCTATGCAGATCTAGTTCTGACCATTTTTATCCTGGAAACTTGGCGAGTCCAAGTGCTGCTGGATGATGTGGAACACCCAGAGAACCGATGTCTCTGGTACATGATTTATTTCCACCTCTCTTAGTGAGCACTGCCCAGGGTGATACAGGGCACCACGAGGTTGCAAATATGAAGAAGCAAAGATGCATTCCATCTGGCCTTTCTCTGACAATAGTTTTAGTGTAACCTGCAGATCTGAAGGGGAAGGGATTTTTTTAATTATTTGTTTTCTTTGGAACCTCACAGTTATTACTGAAAAATCAATACATGCAGCGTTTCACTTGGTTTGAGTTGAATTCGATGTCTTTTGATGTTGTAGGACTCTTGTTGGGTAATTATTGGTGTAGATGGCATATTTATATTCTATATGTGCTACATACTTGCAGTTTGGGAAATTAAAGATGTTACTTTGTATAACAAGTTTTGAAGTGACAGTGCTGTTGTTGAGAAACTCTGGGTGTATGGGCTTATAATGTTCTTAAACGGTGTTGATAAAGTCTATCTGTAGAATGACTTAGTGGGCTGCATAAGAAACACAATGATTTCTAAGTTCTTTCCCTTTTTTATAAACAGGGTTATTTCCTTCTCTTTGAGTCAATGCTGGATTCTGTCATCTATGCAAAGGACAAGTACCTGGCACAGGGAGGCTCAGGTTGGTGCTCAATTCTTTTAATAAATCTAGCTCTGGGGGGAAGCTAAATGAAGTCGGAGACTTGGAATAAGCTATGCATGGATGAGAAAGTTGCCAGTCTTAGTGAAAAATGTTTCCATTAGTAGGAGCTTCAAGGCATTAATTTACTGTATGGGTAATAGAAGAACATTAGATGGGGTACCAAGGTCTCAAGTTAATGGTGTTTTTAAGAATAGAGGGGGCTATTTATTCTTAAGTACAGACTAAATTTTTCCTCCCTAATTCTTCCCACACATGTGGGCTTTTGTTTTCCTCTCCTGAAATCCAAGTTTCTGCATAATATGAACAGAGGAAAATAAGTTTTACCTTGTAAGATGTGATAGTGTCTGAGTAAGCTACTGTGGGTTAGCGGAAAAGCGGATAGGGTGTTTTCCTGAAGGAGGGAAGTTGTGTGGGGAGGACATAGTTTCAAACACATGAAATAACTAATGGAATTACACTGTTACAGTTCAACATATTTATCCTGATGGTAATACGCTCTTTATTTTTAGTGCTTGAGGCTAGGGTTGTGACAAAAGGATTTGCTTTGAAGTAGAGTTCTTTTGCCCATTTAAGTAGCTTAGAAGTGTCATCTTAAGGAGTGTTTGAATGCCTGTAAATATTTATTCCTCATGTGATGCAGCTTTGTGCACGAGTTCTGCATGTGCTTAATTCCTTTGTCAGTATTGTATTTCATATTGACCTTTTCAATCGTAGTCATCAGTCTGGGGTTTTTTTTCCCTTTTGTGCTAACCATGCACACAGTTTCACTACACTGACCTAATGATTGGATTAATGACTGTGTCACAGTGCTTGCTGCAGTGCTTCCCTCTGATTGCAGTGAGCTTTTGTATACTACAGAGTGCAGGAAAAATGGGATTTATGCAGTTGTTTGCAAAGCTGAATATGCAAGCAAGAGATGTCTTAGAATATATAGTAGCCACTTGAGCAACGTGACAGAATAAGAGGCTTTTTGTTTTCAATAATGTACAATAGTCCAGCCACATCGGGAACACGGGTGTGTGCTCTGTGTAGATATATGCTGATAATTTTACACTGCAATACAATTAAATCCAGGGACATTCCCTAAAATTGTAAAGAATCATTTTATGTTTAGCTACTACTTCCAAGGCCTTCTGAAGAGGGCCGAAAATTTTCAACCTCTGTTTAAATTCTGTTGTCAGTAGGTTTGCTATTGGTTTGTAACTCCCAGAGATTTCTTTGAGAGGTGGGGTATCCTGGTTCTGCAGTACACTCATCCTTTGGGGTCTGGCAATGGTCTTGGGCACTCCTTTGATTCTTGACAAAGCACCCGGTGTTGTACAGGCACTGATGGGATTTTCAGTTCTGTTAACAGTTTCATTAAGGTGCTTGCAGCTACTGCTCCTCTGCCAGCTTGTCCAGCGGGTGAATGGCTGTGCCCTGGGTCCATGAGAAGGGTGCTCAGCAACAGACTCTTCTGCAGTGGAGCTGAATTGCACATCCAAAGCCAGATGAGCCAGAACTAAGAGTTCACTCTGAGGTGAAGCCGTACCAGTGAAACTCCTGAATCTGCTTAATTTTGTCTAAAGCCACTTGGTACTACTGAGCCCAAGATCATTATTACAGAGAATGTTTGAAAGCTGGAAAAAGCAATAGCAGGAGCTGCAATTTGACCAGATCTTTCAGTGACTGAGCCGGGAATAGAATCCAAATTTCCAGATACATGTTCAGTCAGTCATGTCGTCATTATTTCAGTGCAGCCTATTAGCATGCTGGAGTGGATTGTGCCAAACTTTATGTAATGTGCACAGTATAGAATAGCTTTATTTGGGAACACAACATTTTTGCCGCCCAGGGCCCATCTGTTTGTTCTTTAGAGAGGTTGCTCAGGTGTAGATTTTTTCACACACTTGAGTCCAGTTCACTTTGGCGAAGGGAGACAAAGGTAAGGAAGGTGTCATTCAAAACATAATCCATTCAAAACATAATGCTCGTTCACATCAAAATGGTGATGGTATTGACACGGAGTTATTTCTGTGTATCTGGAGGACTGCTGTCGTACCCTTCAGCGTCCTGAAGTTTGTGAGGCATTGCTAAGGGCTGAAGGATTTCCCATCATAGTCTCCCCACCACGTGAGCTGTTCCTGGTGACGGATGGCTCGTGGGCACCGAGTCGAGAAGGACACAGATGGTCAAAGCGATGAATCCGGGAGAGCTCTGAGGAGTGTGTGCTTTTGTCCAATCAGCATTTTGCTCATTTCACCTGTGAGAAGGCATAATTACTGAATTATAGGCTTAATGGGAAAAAAAATGACAAGTCTGTCAGGATTGCACAGGAAAATGTTGCCGGGTTGCAGAAAGAGCAGAGGATTTCCAGGGAAAGCAAGGATAATGGAGAACTGACAAATGCATTTTTATGCAGATGCTTTTAAACATGTGCAAAACTCCACAGTGTTTAGATGATTTAGGCTGATATTCAGATAGCATTGCTTACATTTTCAGTCAAATCTCAGTACAGTGTATAGGACATGGGTGGGTCTGTAAATTTGGAAGTTAATGAATCGTTGTAGTCTTGTGCCTGAGCCCTGTTGGTGGAACACAGATTTCTTTTCGTAGTCTGAATAGACATTGTCTACTTTTGCTGCTGTTAATAGTGATGAAATTGGAGCGTTTTGTCTTTACATTTTCCGTTGTTCTTAAGCACTTTGTATAATTGATCATGAGTTCCACTGCTGATTTAAGGATTTGCCGTGAGAACAAAGATTTAATAAAAACTGATTAGGATCCAATTCAAATATTTTATGCTTGATAGAGGTGATTAAATTTCTCTTTGGTTTACAGAATGTCCCAGAAATTTAGGCTAGTCAGAGGAAGGAAGTTTATAAATTAGTTGATCATGTTTTGTTTTGGGTTTAATTTTCTTTTCCAGTGGCACTAAATGCTCCTGTGTGTTCTGTAACTGGGGACTGCCAGTCTTTTCATCTCTCTTCCCATCATACCATTGAATCCTATGAAACCTATTTCCCTAAAAAATAATCCCTCAAAGGCTTGTTGATCAATCCCTTGTTTTTGTTGTCTGTATCACACTGTCTTTTAATTCTTGGAGCATCAGTGGTTGCTGTTGAAGGTGTGAGATGCTGTGAGGTCAAGGCAAGTGTAGTACACATGCACTGATAAAACAGCAGTGGGAAAGCTTGGAGAAACTTGACTGAGTGATGGCTCCAGAAACTACCTGCAGCCACTCCCACCACCTGGGTGATGTTCAGTGCTTGTGTGGCAGCTGTCAGGTGTGCTGGAACCAAGTGATTTGTTGTGGACAGGACAGTTTGAATGCCTTCCTCTTTGGATTCTCATCAAACTGCCTTTGTACTGCTGAGTTAATTGTAGGCTATTCCTGGAGAAACCTTCTGGTCTGATTTCCTCAGCTGCAAAGTAGGGGTGATGATCGTTTTGCCAATGGGATTCCAATTTAAGCTTGCTGATACTTATTTATTCTGCTTTAAACAGTCAGCGAGTGAGAAAAATGTCAATGTACTTACTTTAATGTCTTTATATAACAAAAAAACCTTCTTTAGAGTAGGTTATTCTTTATAATCACTATTTGTAAGAATACTTTGGGCTAAAACTGTTCTCACTACATGAAAGGTCTAATTTCAATTTGCTACTTCTATCTTCAGTATTGTGCAAAGTAGAAGTTACTGCTTTTCTGACCTACCATGCCATATCAGTGATTTCTCCATATTCATTTTGATAAACTATAATTTCAAATAGAGCTGAAGACAAAATTAATTTTACAGTTCACCAGATTTTGGGGAGGAAAAGAGAAACTTGGCTTCAGTTGTATTAACACTGCCCCTTTCATGTATTAATATAAACTAAAATTAAGTAGGGTGTTTTAGTTGACATTTTGCTCTGAAACCAGGTCAAGAATTCAGTGTATATGGCTTTAGAGGCTTTAGAACTCTGGAGAACAAAACATGGGAATTTCTATGTGAAGAGAAACCTAGCTAAATGTAAATTGAGTTTCTTGTACTATTTGTTAGGGTTACAGACAGCCATGTACATAGCAGCTGTCCTTTGTGGGTTTTCCAGTCAGCTGAGATTGCCAAGAGATTGACTGACTTTGTTGGCAGCTGTTAAAAAGGCAAATATCAGTCTTCTATTCGTAAAAGCTGTAAATAGTTACTTGTTCTGAAGATGTTCTTGAGAGAAGGAGAAGCACAAATGTGAAAATAGTGTAAAATGATAGCTGTTCTCCCGAAAGTGGGAGGGAGGGAATCAGTGGGGTTCTCTTCTGTCTGCTGGGTCACTTCCTACTCTTCAGATGCAGACAGAAAAGTGGTTATTCTTTTCCAGTACCCAGAAATAAGTTTTTAGGTTTTAAGGTAAGAATCAGCCAGAGCTGATAGCAAACAGGAATAAAACTCTTGAGTAAGAACGCTTGCTCTTTTCTGAAAATAATGTCTTTTCACAGAGGTTTCTTGTTGTTGCAAAGCCCTCACCTGAATTTCTGTTCAGGTGTCTGTTTTACAGTTATAAAATATATTTTTGATTAGTCTCTATGTCAAAGCCAGAATAAGCTGTTCCAAATTATTTTCTTCAGACATCAAGTTTCCAATCATTTCCTGGTAGTGGGATTCAACTACAAAGATGTTTTGTCATGAATAGGAAATACCAGAGTAGTGTGTGAAAATTAAATTTTTGTGTCTAGACTCTTCTGTGGATAAATGGGACTCTTAGAAAGTAAAGTAGCAGAAAAAGTGTCTTGTCCAAGAGCTAAAAAAAGGTTCTTTTGTTTATTCTTTAAGATGTTAATCACTTTAAGACAAAAGAGAAGAGGTCCTCTTTATGTGTTTGTAAAATAAAATTTCACTAGTCTGTTTCTGTTGTTACAGTGTATCCTGACTTGTGCACCATCAGTCTAGTAGCTGTTGGGGATATGGATAAACATGTGGACAAGCTGCTTTTCTGGGAGGATGTGTATGGCTTTGACATGTCTTGTATGAAGAAGGCTGTCATTCCAGAAGCTGTTGTGGAGGTGCTGGATCCGAAGACACTGATATCTACACCCAGTGTCATTAAGGTACTGTATTACTTAATGCTTAGTAGCCAGGTTAGAAGTTTCCTTGGTTTATGGAGGAGGGGCAAAAATTCACACAGCCCACAAACTTTGGCAGCTCCAAAGTCACAGAAGTGCAGTAAGGTTCTTGCTGTTAAGACTGGAAGGATAGTATTAATTGCTTTTTTTACCAACTTGGAGCTTTTAGTAAGGTAATTTTTCCATATTTAGACTGTTCTGTTCTATGATTTCTTCTATCCAAAACTGAACTTACTTTATGCTTTACCAGTAATAGTGCATGCACGTCCCTTTCTAATACATGCAGTCACTGTCCAGCTCAAATGTAGGTGCTTATCAAATTTTGTCATCGTGCAGAATGTAACTGTTGTGCTGAATGGCTTTATACTCATTTGTTCTCATTTAGCCAATATGGTTTTAAAAATAACTTTAAATCAATGTATGTGCTCGTTTGCTGGAGTTACAGTACAAAGTAGTAAAATTAATGAGTTGAGGAGCAGTGGCATTATAAGTAAATTGTTTTAATCAATAGCTATCCCACAGAACAAATGGATTATATTTTGTAGGGAAAGTTTAAAAATGTTCCAATTCATCATTATGATTATTACAGAAGGTACTTTGGTGTGTTTGCTCAGATCAGGTGCTGCTGGTTCTAGGTAGTTCGTAATATTTGTAAGAATAAAAGAAAGACAAGGCAGCATGAAAAATCATAGAAGGCTTTGGGTTAAAGATCATCCAGTTCCAACTCCCCTGGCTGTGGGCAGGGGCACCTTCCATTAGACCAGGTTGCTCAGACCTCATCCAATCTGGCCTTGAACAATTCCAGGGATGGGGCAGCCACAGCTTCTCTGGGCGCCCTGTGTGTGCCAGGGCCTCACGACTCTCACAGTAAAGAATTTCTCCCTAATATCTAATCTAAACCTCCTGTCTTTTACTTTAAATCCATTCCCCCTTGTCACTGCATGCTCTTTTAAAAAGTCTCTCTCCATCTTTCTTGTAGGCTCCATTCAGGTGCTGGAAGGCCACAGTTAGGTCACCCCTAAGCCTTTTCTTCTCCAGGCTGACCAATCCCAATTCTCTCAGCCCTTCCTGACAGGAGAGGTGCTGCATCCTCCTGGTGTCCCTCCTCTGGACTCACTCCAGCAGGTCCCTGTCCTTCTTGTGCTGAGGACCCCAGAGCCGGATGCAGAAATCCTGCAGAGAGGAGGGAAGAATAACCCCAAGTACCAACGGAGGCTGGGGGCCTACTGGCTGGAAAGCAGCTTTGCAGAGAGGAATTTGGGGGTGCTGGTTGGCACCGAGCTGACCATGAGCCAGTAACACACACCCTAGTGGCAGAGGCAGCCAGCAGCCTCCTGGGCTGTGTTAGGAAGAAGGCTTGTCACCAGCAGCTCAAGAAAGATGCATCTTCTCTTGCACCCCAGGGAGATGACTTCTGGAGTGCTGTGTCCAGTCTTGGGTTCCCCAGTGCAGGAGTGGGATCACTGTCCTGGAGAGAGTCCAGTGAGAGACTGCAAAGGGCGTTCTCCAAAGGTCTCTTTCAAGCTCAGTTATTCTGGGATAGATACAAAGCCAATCTGGCAAATCAAACCCCCCCAGTGTTAACCCCTACCAGCTTTATGCTGTAGTTTACCGTGTGACTACCTGAACAAGGGGTAGAACAGGTCAAGATGCCTGTGAAAGCTGCTACTCCCAACAAGGGGCAGCTGCCATCAAGAAGGAGCTTTCCTGAACAGAATGAGTGTTTGTCACACTTTATTAGGTAGGTTTTTAGTCTCTTCCTATTTTTTGGAAAGCTGAAATAGTGCTGCCTTATAAAAGTTGTCTCATAATGAGAACAACTGAACAACCTTCATCTAAAGGGAGATCTTAATTGACATTCCTCACTGTTACTGACAGAATTTTATTACCCTTTTTGACAGCATATCGACTGTAACACTGCATCCACTCCAGACTTGGAATTCTCTTCAGATTTCACCCTGAGCATTACAATGAGCACACAGTGTACGGTGAGACAATTTTAGTTTCTTCATACATGGTCAGTATCGCGTTGGACTAAGAGACAATGCATTCATTATCCTTCATTTATCATCAACCCTTGCCTTGAAACACTCATTTCTGCAGTACAGAGGTGTCAAATGAGCCCTTTCTATAGAGAGAGATGGATGTAAAACTCCAGTAATGGTGTTATGGGGTAGTACAGGTAGATGAGGAAAGGGAAGGGTAAGGAGCCTTAGCACTGGGATCTTTCTATTTTGTTCTCTAGCCCATTTTCTGAAATACAAGAAAGTCTGCTGTTAGCTTGGCTGAGTAATGCACTGAGTTTTCAAACACTGCATTATAAGCAAAGGCAGGATGGCCTAATTTTACAGTAATTTCAGTAATTTGCTTTTATATTCAATATAAATTATAAGTGCTTTCTACCAGTTTATTAAAATACCATCATCAAATTTGACAAAAGTTTGCAAGACACTCTCAAACCTGTAGTAAAAACTGGAATTTTTGCAATCTGGAGTATTGTGGAACTTCTGAGAGTTTCATGCTTAAGTCACATCACAAAATCAATTGCAAAGGGGTAATTTTGAGTTTACTTCTATTATACTGAGATTGCTTCAGCAGGTTTATTGGGCTTGTGCACGAGCATACAAAGAAGAGCTGCAGGCTTCCTCTTACTCAGACACGAAGAATATGTTTCTGTATGATATAAACTGCTTAAGCTGGTGACAAAATCTTGGATGCCTGCACCAGGCAATGTAATTCCTGGTTTGGATGTTAGTTCATGCTGCTGCATTTGCCAGCGTTTTTGCAGTGTAAGTCTGTGTAAGAGTTTGTTCGTGTTACAAAGTGGAATTTTCCAATGTATATAGTTTAAATCATTACCATTTTTAATTAGTAGGTGTGTGGAAATACTTCATATTTATTTGTCAATTATCACCAAAGCAAATAAATACATTTTGGGGTTTATTAAATGGAAATCTGTATATTTTATTGTGCATACACAAGTGTATTTTCCTCCTGTTTTAAGATACCATGGGATAATTCCAGTTGCCTCAGGGCAAGGTCAGATTTGATTTGAGATCAAGCTCCACTGCAGCCCTGGTTTAATTTTTTTAATATGGCCACATTTGAATAACTGATTAAACAGAAATCTTTACAAAATTTTGGCCGTCTTTCTCATATTGAGTAAAGTAAAATAGCTTATTTTATAACTACTGTTTTCCCCGGCACTAGGCTCTTAGAAAACTTCATTTCTGTTCTGTGATTCTGTGGTATCCTTGGCATATAAATCAAGATGTATACCTGCATTTTATGACTTCCAAGAAGAAGGGAAGGGAAGTGGGGAAATAGTAGTGTTTCTGAGATTTTGCAGCAGATGCAGGTTCTAAAAAATGATCAGAATGCTGTAAAGTATTTTGCAGTTCATAATTTAAGTTTATTGACACTTTGAGTGAAATTTCCACAGCTTCTATGATGGATTGTAGAAGTTTAGTTGAGGGTTGACAGTTCATCCATCATATCAGGCTGCCTAACCTTGCAGTAAATGAACAATAAAAGTCCATTATTTATGTTGAGAATTTTTGAGGAGATGCTTTAAGATTGCAGTTTGTCCTTTGAAAATAATATTTGATGATTTTCTTATTTGCATATGTGTTCTGTTGTTCTACTGGCTTTTCATTTTCTGCACAAAAAGAGAAAGTTGCCTACATTTCCCAAAATCTAGGGTTTTGTACTTGTCTCTTAGGATATTTTTGGAGGGAGGAGGTGTTTAAATATGAACATTTTAAAATATATGTGCTTTGTTTACAAAAAATATTCCACAAAAACTGCAATTTGGAAATCCATCTTTATATGCTTGTATTTCATTTCAAAGCAGCTTTTCCTCAGCCGTGGAAGTGTGGAAGCAGATTTGGTTGTCTTATTCACTTATTCTAAGTGTTGCCATCAACATTGCTGATACCAGAGCAGTGTTACCATCAGAGCTAGGACTGTTGAATAATCTGTCCTTAGAAAGCAGGCAACTGGAAAATGTAGGGGCACATAGCTCTGTTACTTGTTCTGGGGATCCTGTTGCAGAGCAGCTCCTGGTTTGCAGTGCCCCTGGCTGTGGGGATGGCTTTCCATGCTCCCTCCCAGGGCACTGTGTGCATGCAGGGCAGTGTGAGGCAGACGTTCCTACACTGAGGTGCATCAGCAGCATGGAATGCGTGGCTGCTGTTGCTGAGCCTGTTTTTGCAGAAGCTTTGCGCTGATGGGAAGCAATTTAACAAGTAGTTAGAGAAAAGGGCTGTGGGCTCTTCTGGTTGGAGTGTGCAACATAATGTTAATTGTTGAAGAGCTGAACCCTCAGCTGGCATCTCTGGAAGTAACAGCCACACCAGGGTCTGCTGCTCCCTCCCACCAGCCTTTGTATGTCTGTGCTAACAGGGCAGGAGGCTGGAGAAGCTGGCTGGAGGGAGAGCCATAATGCAGGTTTTTACCAACTCATTACCACACTTGCTCTGATCATGACTTGGAACACCCTCAGGATCCCTCAGTCAGGAGAGGCTGCGCTTCATGTTTGTGGTAAAATCATAGAATGCTTTGACTTGAAAGGGACCCTAAAGATCATCTAGTTCCAGCCCCCTGCCATGCCCAGGGATCCCACCCCCTGGATCAGAGTGCTCCAAGCCCCATCCAGCCTGGCCTTGAACGCTTCCAGGGATGGGGCATCCACAGCTTCTCTGTGAAGCCTGTGCCAGGGCCTTACTGTCTTCACAGTAACAATTTCTCCTAATAACTAATCTAAATCTGTCCTCTTTTAGTTTAAAACTGTTCCCCCTTGTCCTATCACTATCTGCCCGTGTGAAACAATGTTAAATTCTTCTAAAATCTGTCCTTAGTTTTTCATCAGCTGGCTGTTTTCTGGGTTTGGATGGGTGTACTAAGGACAGGAATGCCCAGCCATCATGGTGAGCTTGTGTGAAATAGAAAAGCTGTGCAGTTCACAAAACTAAGAGCATAGCACTGACACATCTGATTTGTTTGTCCTTCCACCTAGTTGAAACTATTTTTATGACCAAAGAAAACCCCCTAGCAGAGTATTAAGTCAAGCTCATAAGAGATCAGCCTCATGTCTTACTGTGGATGCATCTTGAGTATATTGCAGATGATCTGGTAATACATTGAATCATAGCCTAAAAAATGACTAAGGCTCTAAATAGTTTTTTTCTTCCAGATGTTCAAGAAATTAAATAAGTCTTCAAAAAAGATTCTAATGCACTTAAATACAAAATGATTGAGCAAAAATAAACATTTTAAATATGACCTTTTATGTGCTGATTAGTCTTTTAGAAGTCCTGGGCCAGGGTGGCGTAGTTAAGCCTTTTTTCAGAGCACATATTGCTTCTGTGAATTTTTCCTTTATTCCTTGCATGCTTTGCCACAAATAAATATTTTCTAGCATTAGTTTTGTATATCATTATTTTAGCTTTCAAAGATTGAAGATTTTCAAAGTGTGAAACGGTTGCGTGGAATCATTATATGAAATTGTTCCAAAGCACTTTTAGTGCAAGTTGACTTGATTTCAGCCCTACACAGATAATAGCAAAAAAAAAAATTAATTAGCCTGCAAAAGTGCATTTTCCTAATAAAGAGCTAAGGTTTGTCACTGCTGATTTTAATGAGACATCTGGCTAATATCAGTTAGTAGATGCTGCTAGAAAATACTCCATTAATTGTATTCTAAGTTGATCACTGTGTGAGCTTTTGAGATAAAATATAATGGTGATTACCCTCAGTATAGAAATCAATTGACAAACTTTCTCTTTTGTTTGCAAGCGTTTCCCCTGTGAGTCCATCAAGGTTGATCTTTCCTAGCTGAATAACAATATCCCCTGAGAGGAAAATGGCAGTATCTCTTCATTGCTCCCAGGAGATCTTGTCAAAGAGCAGGGGATGTGTATAAAAAGTGGGAGGGAGGAAGGGGGTGAAAGAAGGATAATGAACTAGAGGACGTGACTGATGTATTAAAACCTTCAGGAGGAAAAAGGAAGTTGAGTTGATTAGAGAAAATTATTCTGACTAAGGAAAAATCTTTGCTTGTTAAAATTTTCTTAAGCATTAGGCAGTTTCATTTCTTAATATCTGGTCTTCCACTTGGGAGCCAACAATAAATATTAACATATGAATCTTTGGTTCCAACCTTATGTGAGAAACTGAATTTTTTAAGCTAAAAGTTGGAAATCTGATTTGTGTACCACAGTTAAACTCAGCTCGAATGCCTGATTTCTGAGTAAAGGAAATACTGCTCTACCGTGTCACAAAGCAGGTTTTATCCTTCTCATCTCTTTACTTACCTGTAGCCTCCTCTGCAGTGATCTCCAGATTATTAATCTTTAAAACACAAAATCGCTGAGTTTTAATTGCCAGGGGTTTCTTTTCCCTGTGATAAAAACACAGCAGCTCTGCTGCATGGATGACAAACATTTCATCTCCATGCTTGGATAAACTCCATCAAAAGCACATTATCTCCCACTTCTGTGGCCAGCTGTCTAATTGTATTTGTTGTAGCCACTCACTGTTGGAACACGATACGAGGAAGAGCAAGAATGATAAATTACTCACTGTAGGTGATAGTGATGATGATAATTTTTAATTTCCTTGTTCCTAAGTGAATTGGTAAGGTTGCCTTTGAGTTCTCATAAGGAATTGAGCAGTCTCATTTGTTTTGTCCTGTTAAAATGCTGCATGTACAGCCAGCCATTTTCTTTAGGAAAAAAGCCCTAGCATTCAGATGTATTTGAATTAAAATTTAGACTTTTCTTTGCATTTCAGCTAAAGGCTCTGAATGGAAGAGTGGAAATAACATGTACTAATACTCAATTATTGTATGTTAAAGCTTTTTGTGTTTTTATTATATTTGGTACGTGTTATGTGAATAAATGGGGAGGAAAAATCGTCTTGAAGTCGTTTATCTGGGAGGGAAGAAAAACAGTTTGAAGACAAAGTGAATCTTACTGGAAGGACCTGCTTAATTTACAGGTTTTTCATATGTTTGCATGGATGCCTTAGAAACTCTCAGTGGTGGATGAAGACCTTAAGCTTCATGAACTCTTTATCAAAATGTGGGGTTGGCAAAATCGGGTCGGAGTTCATGGCTGCTTATTTTAATTTCAGGAGTGTTTTATTCTTAGTTGAGGGAACTCTTCGTTGACCTTTATAGGATGTTGCCCTGCAGTCTCAGTAATGTATATCTATTAATGTATATCTAATCCTAAATGTTTCCTTCGTTCCTTATTTGGCCGCCTTAGTTCCTTGGGTAAATATATTGGCTTTGTTCTGGGATTGGAGTTTTTGTCCTCATCGCTCGGCTTTTTTTCTGGCAAGTTATTTGAGAACAGGAAGAATAATATTTTGGTAGTGTTTCCTAATATTTACTGTCCTTTGAGGCCTGAGCATGTGTCAGGCTGGAGTTGTAGTTATTTATTACCAGTTTGGAAGTCATTATTTTTGTTTTCCTCGTTCATGGTATTCAGGAGACTGGCACTTGAAAGATTTTTCCAGAGAAGATTTAAGTTCTTACTGATTAGTTGTAGGTGAAGTTGTAAATGAGCTGTCAAAGGTGCAGCAAAAAGATGAGAGAAATTGCAGTAGGAGAAATAACTGTTATTATGCTTAAAAAAAATAAAAAACAAGAAGAAAAAGAATCTAAGGCAGTAGTTGTAAAGCATCGTTTATAACTTATGGGGAAGTTATTTGCTTGTTCCTTTTCTTTTGTTTGACTTCTTGTTAAAAAGATGTCACCTTTAATGAAAATCTGGCCAGCCCTCTGTTTCATTCTAGTATGCATGTGTCTGTGATTGCTTCTAGTCTGCCACTTGTAAGTGATTTTTTTTCTTATATTTTGCTGCATGTGATAAATTATACAACAAGAGGGGAGAACCTAATCTTCCTTCAAGTTGTAAGCATTGGAAATCTCTTTGTTTGTAGTATTGCATATTTAGTAGATGCTTGTGATTATTATAGCTACTGCAATTTGGGATAGCGTTCAAAAGGAAAATGAAAGGAAAGTATTTTGAACTTCACTTTCTCTGAAGTGTCTTTCTGAAGTGCACTTAAACATAAAAGAAAGATACATAATTGTGCATTTTGACATAAAACACCAAGTTACAAAAAGAAAGAAGGTATTAATCCCTTAAGAGAAGATAGTAAACCCACAATTTTACAGCTAGTTTTTATTATCAAGTATTTCAACTTTGATTTGTGTTGGTTTTTAGATTTGTAAGATTTTGTTTTTAAATACACAGGACTAGTGATTGTAGATAAAATTGAAGAACGCATAATCTGCATGTACTTTACTTCTACCTTCTTTTTCTTCTTTTCCCCAATATGTCAGTGTGGGGTACCAGATCATTTCTGGATGATCTTACACCAATAGACCTTAAGAGTGGTGGTGGTTATTCTGGTTTAGGGGTTGTTTCAGTCCAGGGGTTTTTGGAGCGTGTTGGAACAGACTTGTGTGATGCTGTCCGAGGTTGTAGTTTTGCATAGCTCTTTCGAGGGAGGCTGAACCATTGGCTCAGTTGGTCAGAGCATGGTGCTAATAATGCCAGGATTGAGGCATCAATCCCATATGGGCCATGAACTCAATGATCCTTGTGTGTCCCTTGCAACCCAGAATATTCTGTGACTCTCACTGCTTCATGTGAAAACAGAAATTCTCATGGTTTGTATCCAGCCTTTTGCAGAACACTTGAGAGGACAAATAATGAGAACTATGTTGCCCCTTGTATCCTTCAATACTTTTCCAGAGGCATAGAATTGTTTAAGTTGGAAAAGACCTTTAAGATCATTGAGTCCAGCCACTCATTGGTTCTAAGTCCAGCACTAAGCCATGTCCCCAGGTGCCACATTCACATGATTTAAATCACTCCAGGGCTGGTGACTCCACCGCTTCCGTGGACAGTCTGTTCCAATGCCTGACAGCCCTTTCGGTGAAGAAATTTTTCCTAATATCCAGTCTAAACCTCCCTTGGTGCCACTTGAGGCCATTTTCTCAAGGCCTCTTTTCAGGGAGTTGATAGAGTGAGAATGTCCCCTCTGAGCCTCCTCTTCTCCAGACTAAACACCCTGAGCCCCCTCTGCTGCTCCTCATCAGATTTGTGTTCCAGACCCTGCCCCAGCTCCATTCCCTTCTCTGAAGCCTCTCCAGCACCTCGAAGTCTTTCTTTTGTCGTTCTACAGAATCCCCTGTCAGGTTTTAGGAAGGCTGGGTGTGCTTTTTGTAAGGAGTCTGTAGGCATCCATGTAGCTGGCTTGAGATCACTTTGGCCTGGGGCAGACCAAATATGACAAAACAGCTCAAAAGCAGAAAGATCTCAAAACACTAACAATATAATTAACATTTTAAGCACAGCATTGTGTTTGAATGAGCATATGAATGTACACAAACTATGGAGGACCATGCAAAACAATCCATTTCTTGAGAACAGCTGGTGAATTTAATACTTCCTATAGGGTGTCTGTTCAGAGATAAAACTGAACTTACTCCATGAAAATAATGTCTAATTTGGGTAAATTGAGTGCTTTTCAAAGTGATGTTACTGGCAGGGCAACACATGCAATCTAACACATGAAATCTTCCACGTGAAATCAGGGAGAGGAAAAGAAGGTAGTTAATGTGGGCTGGAGTTACTGAGAGGCTTTGGCGTGGAGTTGAGATGGATATTGTTACCTGGATATGTGCAAATAACTATTTCTGTTGAACAGCAGGTTTAAACTTTTTCAGTTTCTTATTTTAAAAGGGTAAGCCACAGGCTATGTGCATCAAAGTGAGATATATTTATTCTGTGCTTTTTTGCTTTCTGTATTTCCTCAGCTGTAATTGGCTTGTAGAATAGCTGTCATAGGGAGTATTAAACAAATTTTGCAGGTGTCAGTAAGTACTGGATTTGGTATTAGACTTCTTATTTTCTCAAAGATTTAAAATATGAGAGAAGAGATGGGGATTAAACACACTGTTGGTAAAAACAAATTACATAGTTGTAACCAATTTCAGAAAGATCATCACACCAAGTGTGTGTGTGGTTGGTTCTTTTAGTTGGCTCAAAAACATTTTGAAAATTAATAATGAAAGATAGTCATTAGATTTCTCAATTGCAGTGTGTGCTCTTGCAGTTAGTTTTCAAAACATCATTCAAACTCTCCCCTCAATGTATTTAACTTAAAAAATATAATTTCTCTTCAGCTAAACGGGGCTGGGGTTGCCTCTTGACACAGCAGTGTGTATGTTTCGGTGCTGGGGTACCTCCACTGCCCAATTTTAACTGACAGAATTTTGGGGAATGCCCAGAGCTGTTCACAGGAGCATATCCTCAGGAACTTGAGCAGTAGTATTTTTCTATTTTTGGTTTCTTTTGGCTCAACGATTATTTCAGTGTTCAATATTGAAGGACATCTATCCGTTTTAGAACATAACGAAAAGAAATTAATGGATCAATGTAGAACTTGTTCTCTGTAATCCCTGGCACTCCAATTAAGGCTAAAGAGTACTGTAAAGAATAAAATATTTATCCTAGTCATTTACAAAAGATACAAATCCTGTTTCCCTTAACACAGGGTAGGCAGCAGGGAACACTTCCTTTGCTTGTAACTGATCTTCTTTTCAACCTGAACTTGACCCCAAAAAATAGTTCTCTGGGGCCTTTTCTCAGGGTACCATGTAGGGTGTTTCTGTCACCTCTTGTTACCAAGTGTGTGGATAACTGCATCCACATTAGCTGTGGTCTGTCTGCTTGGAGCTTTTGGCTTTTTGATCCAAGATGTAGCTTGATCTCGTTTTCTCTGGAAGCCAGATTTTTTTTCTCCTTGATGTATTTTTGTTTTGTCACAATATTGTTTTCCTGCAGTAATCATATCCTAGGTCTTATTTGTAAGTATACCAGCAGTATTGAGCTGATGATTGAAAAATATTTTTGTGACTTGGTGGATCTCTGACTAATGTCCAGAAAAGGTTGTGCATCAATAAAAATAGTCTGATGGGTCAATACAACTTTGTCAAAACCTTCTCAGTCTTTACTCCAGAGGCATATTAAGAGACAAGGCTTTAATTCACTTGGGAATGAGATTCTCAGATTGAGTGATAGGACTTTACTAAAGGGTTGGAAGAGTCGCTCTTTCCACTGTCTGATGCTCATTTGTCATGAAGGGCTCTCAGTGTCTCCATAGTTTGTTTTGTATTTTAACTCTTTGGCCACGTTGGAATTTGGAACTTGCCAGGCTTGTCTGGAGTGCCCTTCGTTGAAAAGCAGGTGCTTTAGCATAGTTTTACTGCTTTAACATGTTGTATTCTCCACAGTGTTGTCAACATCTGGTTTGGATTTATACTAGAGAGGAAAAATACCAGAATGACTTACTTATATATTTCATAATGATAAAACCCTATACCCTAATTTTGTAACCATGTTTGACTTTTTTTTTTCCATCACAGTCTGTGTGTAAATCTATATGAAAGGTGTGCTACAGAACTTGTCCTTTTTAGCTCTTCAGAACAACCAGTTTCCTGGTCCTGCACTAGGAGAATAACCCTGGTGCAGTAAAGGGAGGTTACAGTGGGTTGTTTGCAGTGAGGGTGCATGGAGCAGGCTTGCCATCATTGCGTTGGTACATACTTTGTTAGAGTGCTCTCCAGCTGACGTGGGGAGAGCCCCTTCCCCCCACTGCAGGGATAGAGAGAGTCCCCAGCAGAGGAACTTCAGCTCAGCTGTGGTCACTCAGAAGCTCTGTTCTGGGTCATTTCTTCAGGCTGATGTGAGAGAAAAGCCCAGCTGCCTTGGCACCAGGGTCTGATGTGCTTTAGCTTTTTCATAGGACAGGAGAAAGCAAATAAAGATGAGCATGGACAGGATTTCACAGGTGAAACTGGAGTGGATGCTTTATTAGCATCTTCCAGCTGTTTATTTGCGTTTCTGGGACTCTCACAAACCATTTTTTGTCCAAAAAGCAGTCCAGCATTCAAAGACTGAGTGACTAATAGTGTCGATATGCTGCTTTGTGTGTGAACATTTTGTATCTATTAGGAACATTTTATATCTGTTAGGTATTAGGAAGAAATTCTTCCCTGAGAGAGTGGTGTGGAACTGGCACAGGTTACCTACAGAAACCGTGGCTGCCCACCCCTGGAAATGTTCAAGACTGGGTTGGATGGGCTTGGAGCAACCTGGCCTGGTGGAAACTGTCCCTGCCCATGGCAGGGGGGTGGAACAAGATGATCTTTAAGGCCCCTTCCAACCCAAACCAATCTATTTTTTCTTTTCCTATTCAAACTGGAAGAAAAGTCCCACTAATAAATTGGGCACTGAAGAGAGGGGCTCTTGAGATTAGGAGTGGGATGGCAGGAGGGACAGAGAAGGAATCGTATGGAGAGTTACAATTACAAACTACTAGCTGCTGGAAGGGCCAGCAGGAAACATATGTGAATGTTTTTCCTTATCTGTGTGTGTAGAAGAGGAAGAAAAGTATTCCCTGCCTGGTTGTGCTCTGCCTCTGTTCACAGGGGGCTCCTGTGGAAATTTCTGTTCAGCCCCACACAGCAAGTGAACAAATCATGCAGAATCCCTCGTACTTGGTGTGTGTTTACTGAGGGGCACGGACAGGACAAGGAGTGAGTTCTGTGCTTGTGGGTTTGCACATCTGAAAAGCCATTTTCTCATATGTGATTCTGGTTGCAGTTAAGGTGTGTGGGTTATTTTGGAAACTCATACTAAAATCTGATACATAATAAAGTGCAGTTACAGTGGGCTGAGTAGTCTCAAGTAGAGCAAAGGTGTGATGGCAACTTTTTTTTTTTATTTCGGATTTCTAGCATACTTGAAAGCATAAATATAAACTTGTTCCTCTTGGTAAACACTTGAAAAGAAGTAGAAATTCCAGTAAATGCACATATGAACCACAGAATTTTTCTTGAGTGTCACTGTTATTCCTTTATTGCATTTACATTTTCATCTCTTTTTTTACAGGCAATTGCTGGTTACTTTGATATATTTTTTGAGAAGAACTGCCACAACAAGGTGAGTATTTGGGGTTATGCATTTTAAAAATGTCTTTGAGAGATGAGGATGATGTATTTTATTTTGCCTCAAGGTGTTTGACAGTGAGTCTATTTTGCTGTAGCAAAGACTTCATATGCATTTGTGTTTGGTAATTGATTGATGTGCTGTGATATGAAAAAGGTTGTTTTTAATCAAACTCTTGAACTCTCTCGTTACAGGTCTTGTTTTCAACTGGTCCCCAGTGTACCAAAACACACTGGAAACAGACAATTTTTCTCCTGGAGAAGCCAATTCCTGTAGAAGCAGGTATATTTAAATTCAGTTGCGGTGCAACAATGGTTGTGTTACAGTGCTGTTACCATTAAATCTGGAGAAAAAATACTTCAAAAATTACACAGGTGTCAAAAAGAACTAGTAAATAAATCTTCCAGCTGCTGTTGAAGGAATTTTTTTGTCTGAGCAAAGCAGGGAAGTATCTGTGTACAAAATTCTTGTTTAAAATTACTCATAAATGTGTCCATAAGTATCTTGTAAGTGGCCATATATCTTATACTTGTATAGCTCCATACTGTAATTTTGGTGAGAAAAGTTCTGTATCAAAGCATTTCTGATGCAGAAGAATGTAAGACCAGAATACTGCCATTAACATTCTCTTAATTTTGACATTGCTAATATTCTGAAGTATCAAATTTGTCAAGTGATTGCACCGTGAATTTGATGCAAGTAAAAAGGTTTTTGTTATCATCAGAGATAAGCAAAATTCAGATGATAGCTGTTGAGGTGAGGTTTTGAAGGCTAAAGTGATGCTTGTTAGTGTTTTAATTAGTTCTATTTGTGAAGTCTTGAAAGCACATTTTTATACAAGCAGTCAAATATTCCTTGCTTTATAGACAGAAGTGTATCCATGACCCTCATAGAATGGTCATGCAAGAGGATGGATATACAACAGGTCAAGAATTACAAGTGTTAACCTCTTACTCCTGTAGAGCTTTCTTTCAGACTCTCACAGTCTTTTTATAATCAAAGGAAATGAAGTGGTTAAATTTTTATGCTGTTATTTTATTTTTGTCCATTTGGCCACTAGATATTTCCTCACCACTGCTGAACTCTCACCCAGTGATGAATCAGTTGTCTTTGAGGGCCATTTTTCTTTACAGACTAGCAGGACCAAAGGAGGAGCCTCAGAACGGGGCTCATTTCTGCTGAGCAGTTAATAAACTCATGGTAATACCCTGACCTGGACAGTTTATAAATAGATCTGACATTCTGGGGGAAAAACATAGAAAAAGTTGTGTGGATGCTTCTGCACTCAGTTGAACTGTAAAACTCAGGTTTTACAGTTGCTTCTTCCAGCTATCAGACATGACAACGTTTTACCAGGAGCTTTTTTCCTAAAGGCACCGAGGTCTGTGATATCTGACAAATCATGTCTGTCTTTCATGCTTTGACTTTATATTCTTAAACAGTTTTCATTTGCGCTTTCTTAGGTCCTGTCACTTCTTGGGGTGCACCCCTGCTTTTGTACGTTCACAGTTGGCTTGTGTTGTCTTCAGATCCTGTTTCTAGACAAGGCTGACTGAGATCCCCTTGCTGCTCTTCATTAAATCTCAATGTCATAGAGGGAATTTTTTTTAAGTGCAATGACATTTGTTAAAATATGCACATTATTTCATATTACAGAGATCATTTGACATTTTCCAAATGTGTGAAATTACTGGGAGGTGTGCCCCAGCCTAGAGTTCTAGTCTAGGTGTGGTGACTTTCTGAAGGCAGCTGCAGAAACAGTGTGCTCTGAAGCAGTGAACACAACCAAGCTGACCTTCAAGATCACTTGTGCTGTAACTCCTTCCTTCCTTTTATTAGCTCGTATTTCTTATTACTATTCCCATAACAAATCTTGTTACAGCTATGTTTCTTGTTCTTTCTGCCCATCTTCTTCTCTTTGTAATTTTTTGAGTTTCCCTTTCCCATCCTTTTGCCCATTCTGTCTGGTTTTATATCTAATATAAAATCACCACTTAAATCTAGGATTGTCCGCCTTTTGCTTCTAGTGTTAGAGAAGATTCTGAGAGAAACTCCTGATGTAATTTTCTTTTCTTTTGTAATCCCAGTCTTAATTTCTGTGGATATTTGTTGCTCATGGATGACATAAACCCATCAAGCAGAAGGTGCTTCCTGATACTTATATAGGAATATGTGTTAATTTACATGATTTTTCTGGAAAGGCCATTCCCTCTGACTTTGATCCTTCTTCATTGTTCTAAAAATCTTTTTCCCTCAAGACACGTTGTTATAAGTACAGATTACCCTATCTTCCTTTTTTATATTCTTTTCTTTGTCAAAATAGTGACTTGAATATTCACCTTGATAATTTGTGGTTAGCCATACTTTTTGTGTCTTCAGTCTTTCCATTTTATCAACTTAGCCAACTGTTCAAACTCATTTTGCAGTCCATTTCAACTTGCACTTCCAGCTGTTTGTCCTGTCGCACTTGTTAATGAATTAGCACTGCTTGTTAATGAATTAGCACTGCTTGTTACCACTGCTCATTCAGCCTGGCACGTTGAGCTGAGCTCCACTCTGAGTGCACTGAGCTTTTGGACAAGCTTTCTGTCTTCAAAAGGGCTTTTCTCAGTGCAAGTTAACTGGAGGCAAAAGTAACTCTATTAGATTAAACCCATTTGCATCATTTGAAGCCTTTACGTCCATCCCTGTGTTTACCAGTATTCATCAGCCCTCTGTATAAATTCTTAGATTCAGAAATACCTTATGGCAGTGGGAGGAACAGCAAAAAAGATGCACTTGTGACTAAATATATTCATAGAATCATTAAGGTTGGAAAAGACCTTTAGGATCATTGAGTCAAACCATTAACCCAGCACTTCCAAGGGCACCACTAAACCGTGTCACTGGGTGCCACATCTACACTTCCCTGGGCAGCCTGTTCCATTTACAACCCTTTCCATGAAGAAATTTTTCCTAATGTCCAATTTAAACCTCCCCTGGTGCAACTTGAGGCCATTTCCTCTTGTCCTTTTGCTCATTACCTGGGAGAAGACCAGCTCTCACCTGGCTACAACCTCCTTCCAGGGAGCTGTAGAGAGCCAGAAGGCTGCGGAGAGCCCTGAGCCTTCTTTTCTCCGGGCTGAGCCCCCCATCTCCCTCAGCCACTTCTCATCAGATTTGTGCTCCAGAGCCTGCCCCAGCTCAATCCCCTTCTCTGGACACGCTCCAGCACCTCAAAGTCTCTCTTGTAGTGAGGGACCCAAAACTGAGCCCATGATTCAAGGTGGGGCCTCAGCGGTGCCCAGAACAGGGGGACAGTCACTGCCCTGGTCCTGCTGGCCACCTTATTGCAGATCCAAGCCAGAATGCCATTGGTCAAGATAAACTCTTCTTTTTTCTAGTAAATATTGGGAAATAAACAGAAATAATGCAATTTGAGTCTTGCAATAATCTGACCAGTGTTCCCATGATGGCATTCGCTTGTAGCTTTTTAATAGGTTGTGAAAGAGAAATTTGCTGCTAGAAAACACATTTCAAGTGTTTTCTTGTTTTGAAAGCATCTTTCAGACAGGGCAGTGGCTGGTTTTCCCCAGTGAAGAAAAATGGTTCCCTCAGATTTTTAATTCCAAATAAAATAGTAAGGCTGACTACAAGTCCCTTATCAGATGCTTTATGGCTTTTGGGGCTATGCCTGGAGTGGTTATAAAGCACTGATTGTATTTGGTTTTGCTCCGTGAAAGAGGTTGAGCTTACAGATATCCGAACCTGCTGGGTATTTAACTGGAAAATGCTCCTTTATGCCATGGCAAAATTGTTTTGTTCTGCAGCGTGAACTAGCTAATTTTCTCAGCTGTTTGATGCCAGGTTATTTGTTGTAAAAATAGATCTATTTTCTCAGCCATAAAAAAGACTGAATGTTTTGATCTCTTCTAATGATAACAGAATCAAGGCAGTTGCAAGCCTAAGGATGGGCCTTGGAGCTCATCCTGCCTCCTTTGCCAGGCCTGCTGCAGCCTGCACTCCATGTGCCATGTTTGTACATCTCTGGGATAAAGTGGGAGAGATTAATTCTGGGTCCAAAGGTCTGGAGAGTGAGGCAATAAAATCTACAGCTAATTAATACTTATGATTTGCCACCGAGTTTCAGCTTGATACCTGTGGGAGATAGCTTTGTATGTAATGGATATATGCAAATGGATATATTTAATGGATAATTTCTGTTCATTTCATTTAGATTTAATGTGTGAGTGGGGGATAGCCACTTACTACTCATGTGTTCTGAAAAGCCAGTTTTCTTCCTCATGGACTGTGACAAGAGACTTGAAGCTGATTTTCAGTCAAGTAAAACAAAATAGCATCAGCATGTTGGATATGCTTTAACTGTTTAGCAAGCCATTAAAATTAAAGAAACTGGAGAAAGAAGCAATATATCCTGAATTTTCTCAGACAAAACAGTGATGTATTGTAGACTCCCCACAGATTACGAGCCGTCTCTTAGAGCCCTTTTAATAGCTTGAACATGTCTTTATTTTGAAGATTGAAATTGAGATGCCAAAGCAGTATCTTTTTCTCATTAATGGTCCAAAAATGAGTCTCTTCCTTTTGTAGTTGGTTGAAATATTCCTGCTAAGCAAACGAAAGAATATGTCATTCTCATTTGGTTGTCTCAAGAATTTACTAAATAAATCACATGCTTACAAAAATTATTTTCAAGGGCCCCCAGAATCTTCTCAGTAACAATGAATTAAGTTAAAACCCAGCTCTGTATGCAGGCAAATTCTATTAGCAGTAAAACAGCCTATTGTCGGCATTTCGTGTTCTTGAGATTGCCTTGCAGTGAAAATAAAACCTTGATTTGTTTTTCTATGGTGTTAAAGGGGCTAGCACGGCAAAGCTGGAGCAGAACTCACGTGACTAAGCTCCTTCAAAATCCTTGATTATCTTTAGCTCCCCAGTCTCTGTAATTGGAAAGCTGTTTGTAAATTTACAAACTGAAAGAATGTTGATTTGTCTACTTAGACAGCACTATTAAAAGTAGGAAAACAACAGTGGCACGATTAATCTGTCTGAATGTTTTGATCCTATACTGAAATACTTCAATATTGTGCATCCCAGTTGGATAATTTGGTTCCTAATTAAGATTTTAGTGTCTGTTTTGCCTGTCTACAGCTGCAACATGGTGTCTATAGAATTCTGTCTCTTGTTTATTTACAAGTGGCACCTCCAAAAGTGATGCTGGCTTTTAAAATCTAATAAATGTTAAAACTTGAATTTTGAGGTCACACAAAGTCTGGCAAGTCTTATGTTGTATTTATCAAAATCTGCATTTTAAAATGATCCTGCTGACTTCTCAGAAACATTTTTAGATGTGTGTTTCAGGCACTAAATTGAGATAATCTCTTCCCACGGCTGTTCTGTCTCATTGAAAGATAATAGAAATTCCATATTTAGACAGGAAAACTTGGATGGACTGATGACACAGATGGCATTCCGTGCCTCCCTTTGCAAGTTCTGCAGCTGCAAGGGAATATGGTTCAAACAGCAACAACAATCTGGGTTTCTCAGAATTTTGTCACACTGCTGAAAGCTTGGGACAAGGCTATACAGTTTATAATCTCCACCAGAAAAAGTGGTGAATTAAGCCTAGTTCTAGGCGAGTGAGTTTGGCCACTGCAGCTCTACATTCTGGAGGACCTGGCCTTCATCATTCCCTGTGGCAACTCTTTGTGGCATGGGAGCTGTCTGGGAATCGCTGTCACCTGCAGTGCACACACATTTCCTCACACAGCCACACAAACCTGTCTTGCCTTGCTCAGCTGGCAGTGCAGACTTCTTCACAGCCACCTCATTCCTAGGTTGTCTTGAGCAGTTGCAACATGTCAATTTGGTGCAAAAACTCCTCAGAGAATATACTTAGAGAATGAAAGAAAAGGCCAGACCCTCAGGATAGTTTCAGCAGAGGGTGAACAGTGATGCAACAGAAAGGAGTTGGCAAACAGTTCATACAAGTACCCAGCCCGGAAGAAGGGTATCACAGATCGGATGGATGATAGCAAAGGGCTGTGGGTGCTGCTCAGAGCAGAAACTGCTCGTTGGGTTGGAGATTCAGTAGGAGAAGTGGCCAAAGGGGAAGGTGGCAGTCTGTGCACAGCTGCAGGTGCTTACGGTTTAAGAAGATGAATGGGAGGATTAAGGATAAGTTCCTGAGTTTAAGGGAAATGCTCTTGGTCCCACCACAAACTGTTTCAGTCTTTTCTTGTTTTCCATTTTCAGAAGATAAATGGTATATGGAAACGACTTTCCGTATACCATTTCTTCCAGAGTAATGCTTTTGAGACTTGCTGTGTTTTCTGTTGCATGCTAGAGCTCAGTGTTGCATCAGATAGTGGGTCCAGTTATTTAAACTAGATTGTGTTTAAATCGTCAGCCTCCAGCAAAGGACAACTTTATTGTGAAGAGCGGTATCAAAGCTTCCTGCTTGGTGACTGGGAAGGCACAAACCCACTCAGTGGTTCTTTACAGTGTAGGGCATTTGTAAAGGTACTTTTTACCAGCAGTTCAGTAGTTAAGGTGTCTTTAGCCCAAAGCCACTGCAGTTTTCCAGCAGCTCTCTGAAACAGTTCCAGTGAGCTCTTTCGTAAGACTCTTAAATTTTAATGGGGTTCAGAATAAGTAATGGTTTGAGTACTGTGTTTTTACTTGTCCCACTGTTACCTTCCTGAAACTCCTCCATAGGAAGAAGAGAAGGAAACCTGGAAGACCTTGATTGCTGGCTGCCTTTGGTGACTCTTTGAGCCTTTTTCGTGATGGAAGAGGGAGAAGACACCAAGTTGTATTGAAAGGCAGGGTAGTTCCTCACAATACAAGCTCATTGCCATAGGACATTTCAGGCTTTAAGTGGATGTTATGGATATGCATGCAAGGGACTGTAGACTCCTGGGTTTTGATCAAATCTTTTATGGACTAAAAAACCATTATTTGTTGGGCCTGAACACTCGTGGTGATCCGGGATCTCTGCCCTAAGAGAGACCTTGGCTCACAGACTGCAGGCTGGCCCTGCGTGGGATTGTATTGCACAGACATAAGTGACAGATGCAATTGCTCACAGTTTTACTGGTGGTAACAGTCAGAACCCAGATAAACTGGTTTGAGTGCCCGGAGCACGTGTACTGTAAAGCCTGCGATCAGACGTGTGTTGTGTGACAGGGAGTCAGTACAGACATCGGGATGTATCTTTTCCTGCACTTGCCAGGCTTATACAGCACTTCTCCTGAATTCTTCTGCTTTTTCCATTTGGGGAAAAATTTGAAGCCTCCCCAGGGGATAATAAAAATGCAGGGAGGAGATGGTAATGGATTCAGTTTTGTCCTAATCAAACTGCAATGGCACTGTGTGGTTTACTTGCATTCAGCTGAGCGTGATAAGAGCAAGGTGATGCAGCTGAGTCCCAGAGACAGCTTCCTCCAGGCAGCTCCTAGGACAGAGGATGGGGGAAAACATCCGTCATTTTCTATCTACATGACATTGATTAATTGTTCAGAACTGCCTTTCTGTCCTGCTGTTGTTTGCTTCAGCCCTCGGAAAAGGCTGCTCAGAAGAGCAGCTTTAATGTGGTTACAGCATAAGGAATAGCTGGGAAAAATGGAATGGAATGCCTTGTTTCATTAACTGTCTTTACAAACAGAATCTGAGGGTTCTGTTCTATGAAGTCAGCTGTTTATAAAAATTATATTTCAGTTTTTGCTTCATTTCTTTTATTGTTTTGTAATAATGTTTTAAATGGGAAGATTGAAGAGTGGATTAATTGAAACCATGGAATTTTAGTTCTCAGAGGTTCTTTAGTCTTACTGAATTGTTATCACAGGATGTTAAACCAAGTAGGTCATTTTGTAGCAGTTTTGAAAATCTGGGTGTTCCAATTAGGTTAAATTTCCTAGCTGGAGTGGGACTGTAATGCCCTTTTTTCTTTATCTTGTCCTTCTGTCTGGCAAACCTGTCTCTGTTTAAATAATCTGTGAAGCCATTTTCACAATTCTCTGCAAATTGCATTGTGTTATGTCAGTCTTTTGATTCCTAGTAACAAAACTGCACAGGAATTGTAGTGGGATCTCCAGGTAACTGTTACATGACAAAAAAACCCAAAAATGATAATTTTTTTTTTCTCCTTGGTACCACACTCATTCTTGCTGATAAGCCTTCTTTGATGTTTGTACTGCAGCCTTTGACAAAATGTCCTGCATTTATAGTTTATAATTTGGACTTTCTGTCAGTTTACTGTCTGTGGATGCAACTAAGAATTCTGCCAGATGGAGACCTCCAGAATTCTTCCTGAATTTGAAACCAGCTTAGTTTTGAAATTGCTATTTGTTTTCATTCTTGCAATAAGAAAGCTTTTTAACAGGATATTAACGATGGTGTTTAAAATCACAGTGGGTAATGAACAGCTGGAAAACACTTTGGATCCAGTGAGATAGGAAAGTAGCAGCAGTGGGTGTGGCTGGTGTGAGGGATGAAGATGAGTGGGGCGAGGGGGGCCTGATGGAAGAGTAGCAGGGACCTTACTGCTGTAGGTTGGGATCATGGCCTGCTGTAATGTGTTGAGCAGAATCACCTGGTGGGATGTACCTCTTCTGGGTTTAAAATGATGGGATGAGGTGGCTCAGCAGTGGACTTCCTAAATGTACAAATTTACAAATGTGTGTGTTTATATTTTGTGGGTTATATAGTCCTAATTGACAAATATTCCTTAAATGAAAAGTCTTAGTAAGGACTGAAAAGAAACTGAGATTAGGTTTTTACCTTCTGTGTAAAAGCATTTGCTCTGGATGTAAAGGAAGGACATACCTATCAACTTATGACACTGACACTTTGTAAAACAAAACCTGCAATTAATAATGTATATACTTGAAATGCCACAAAGATTGCTGTGGTAGTTTCCTGCCAGATAAAAAAAGTACCCAGTCAGAACTTGAATGAAATGCAGTGCAAATACATGGCCCATACAGTAGGAACAGGCTTCTGTGCCTACATGGTTTCACTCCAAGGTGGTGAATATATCCAAGGGATACAGTGGCTTTCCTCAGCCACAAGTGTAATATTTGGTATATCAGCAATTTGGGTGCACCCCTGAGAAGTGAAGCATCCAACACAACTCAGCACCTCTCCAGGATTAGCTGCAATTAGTTTGACTTAGGTTTGTTATCCAGGGCTTCGAAAACTTAAGCTTTTGTAGACTCTTAAAATTCTGATTAAACGGGAACAGCTTCTCACGCAACATGGGTGCAGTGGATCTTTGCTGTTACTGTGAGTGATTCAATACTGTAACCAGAGCCATTTCCCTCTTCCTTTTGCAGGAGAGGCCCTGAGAGGAAAGATCACAGTCCGCAAGAACAGAAAGGATCCGCGGTCCCTCTTCATCACCCTTTCAGTGAGGGACACGCAGCAGACCTACAGCCTCCAGTGAAACTCTCTCCACGTCTGGGAGGTGTTCAATTCAAACGCTGCATTTGACTGCTGATAACTGTTTTGGAATATCCAAAAACGGTAAACTTTTGGGTTTGTGTGTGCACACACAAGAATATGGAGCAGTTACCTGGAACTGAGATTTAGGACAAAATCGAGTTCTGCTGCTTCACGTGATGTGAGGAAAGCAAGAATGATGGGTTTGGGTTACCTGAGACTGCTAGGTGAGAGAAAAATGAGCTTAAACTCTTGCTATAAGGAACAATAAATATGATCTCTCAATAATGTTTTATTCTTCCACTGGCAAAATCCTTGTATAGTATTTTTTTATGAAAGAAGCGGCTAAATCATGTGTCAGTGCACCTCAACAGTAGCTGGAAAATCCCAGTGGGAATAATTTTGGAATTCCGACTGCAAGATTGCAGCAACAAAGATGGTATTTTTATTACACTTCTGCAATTTAAAAGTTGTACACATTTCGGTTACATTTGTCTAAATAAATGAACCCAGTGTGATGTATAATGCAGCTGCTGCTTTCCTTGTGTTCTGTGTAATTGGAAATTCTGTCTGTCCTGTGATGGCTCATTTATTTGTGCCTACAGTTTTTTCTCTACTAACCTGTTGGGGCACAGGTGGATGGAAGTGCGTATTTCAGCAGCTGTAGGAAAAACACAACCAAAAAAAAAGCAATTGCTGATAGGGTGGGTTTGGTTTGGCTTCTTACAGAAACACTGGACAGCCCAGGGTTGACTGTCCAAGGGAGGAGGGTGTGCATGTAGATACTCATTTTAATTCCCTTTAGACCCCTTAAACGTCCTGATTAACATGTGGATGTTCAGGAGCTCAGCTCACAGAACAGGAATGCTCAGGTACTGAGCACCTGGCCTGGGCACCTGTGTGGGCACCTTGGCCGTTGTGTTCACCCCGCAGGGAGTGTGAATTCATGGCTTGCACTGGTTTTAGATCCCTCAGTTTACACACAGTTCATAAATTCTACCTATTTTCAGGATAGGCTTTAATATAAAAAACTTAATAAATATGAGACAATTGCACACACAGACAAAATAAAGCTGCAAGTTTTATTTCACTGTAGTATCTGAGAAGTGTGAATGCTCTACAGTGATAAACACACGTGAGTCTCAGTCAGCTGCTAACATTTTTCCAGCTTGGTGACATATATCCATTTTGGTCTTGTTCAGGGCACTTCCAATGTGAATTGCTTTATACTTCTGCAGATTTTGTGTTTGTGTAAACGTTGCCATAGAGGGCAAGAAAAGAAGAAAAAGAATGCAAAAGGAGAGCAGCGTAAAGCCTGGTAGAGAGTTTGTGTAGCCTTGGGTTGCGGGGCTAAAAATGAAAATTAAAAAAGCTTGAAAATGTGTAAAAGAAAAAGGTAAATGCTATTATAAAATAAATAAATAAAACCCCCAAAACCCAAATTCTGCCAAGAACAGAGGATTTGGTATCATCTAATCAGAAGGAAAATGTTCTGAAAAGACTTCATTAATGTAAAGCCTGAGGAGGATCATTTGATAAAGGCACTGGACTTTCAAGGAATTTCAAATACACAAGTGGACGTTGATCTGATAGCCAGTGTCTCACAGTATCCTGTGGAAATAACCCATCAATTATAGGGGGCTTTTCTCAACCTAGCACATGAATAATATGGGATTCATCTGGCAGCACAATCAGTTATTTACATTTCCTAATTGTTACTCCAAGAATTAAATATTGTAGGAAACATGATCAATAACTACTCTCTTAAAGGAATTCTAATGATTGAATCTGAGGCAGGAAAGTGGAAAGTAACTACTTAGAGTAGAAATGGCCTTGAATTTTGTCCAGTGAGAGACAGAAATCCTTCATACAAATGTGATCCTTTATTCCAAGGCACGTGGTCAATGCGACCAAAGATGCAAATAATCTGTGGCTGAATTAAAAATAAATAAATAAACAAAATAGTGTGAAAATGGCTGGAATTCTGCATGGTTCATGGAAACATTTCCTTCTCCAGCTGGTAGGAACAACTTGTTTGTCAGTCACTGGTGTATCAAATTTTTAAATATTTTTTAGCAGTTGAGGTAGTCACAATTTCAGACCTAAATTTATTACTTCAGTGTGTGGCCCTGTATCCAGAACAGAAAGAAAAAAGTAAACTGTAGAAAAAAGTACACTGAATTTCACTTTCCATCTGTCAGCCTTTGTCTGTTACACCAGCTCATGTAAATTGAGCTGCTCTACCACACAGGTTGTATTTTCTTAGCAGCAACATCTTACATGGCAAAATCTTTTCTTTTTCCTGGCTAGGAAGTGTCACAATTATATATCCTATGGGTTAGATCCTGGGTAGCTTTGAAATTCAAACGAGGTGTTTATTTACCTGCCTCTCTTGAGGTCTGTTTTCTCCTGTTTCTTCCCTCCCCTTCCCTGGCACTGCCATGGACAGATGCAGTTTTTGATGCAGAAGCAAGCCCCACTGGAGGTGGCTGCTCTCCACTGCTCATTCTTCACCCCTGGATTCTTGTCTGACAGGATGCACGGAGCTGTTTGCTGCTGGCTCCTTTCCAGAGCATCTCCCTTGTCCCTGGCCTTTGGCTTTTTCCTGCTTTGGATTTTGTGCTGGTTTCCATTTTGTTTGAACTTCTAACGGGCCCTGACGGCATTCCCTGATTTCTGATTACCAGATCTGTCCCATCCTAGGCTGCTCCTCTTCTCCCTGATCCTTTCATGTGAAATGTTGAATGTGCAGCTGATTCTTGGGAGGTGCAACAACCCCTGTACGAATTTAATCCTTGCTGCAGCAGCCAGCGCTGCCCAGAGCGTGCTTGGTTTGCAGGCACAGCAGAAATGGGATGCAGATGCAATTAGACAGATACAGACAAAGGGTTGTCACAGGCCTTGAAATGTATGAATGAGTTGTTGTTGCTAATAGAGAACTGCTAAAGCCCATTAAAAATTCTGATTGGGTCTATGATGCATATCTAGGAGGATATAAAGGAAAAATGAATACAACGATTGGTAATTTCAGGTCAGTTGTCAGATGTGTGAAGAAATACAAGGTGGAATTATGATACCTTCCTTAATGGGTAGTTTTGTGCATAAACAGAGCCTTTTCTTTGACATCAGAAAATTTAGGACCTTTAATTCACTTTATAAATTCATTTTGTAAAACTTGCACTCAGCAAAGGGCAAATGAATATGTGGGGGTAACAGCGTGTCTTTTCCAAGAGGATAAAATTTGCCTGCCCCAAATTGCAGGTGGCAACTACAAATTTGATGGGAAAGTGTCTTTATTTGCAGAACCAGGGAACCTACGTGGTAGGAATTAGCAGGGTCATGTGAGTTTGTATATGTGAGTGGTTTTGAGGGGTTCAGGGGGTTGGTTTTTTCGGAAAGTATGTTTTTGCCGTGCTTAATAGTGAAGTCCAGCACTTCTGAAGAACATTACATGGACAGAAGTTTTGGATGTTTAATCCTATAGTTGACCTTTTTCTCAAGGAGTGTTCTTAACTAGCAGTTATCAATCTCTATTCATGCTGAAGCAATTTACATTATTCTTAGCCCAAAGTCGGAGGAGTTAAGATTGACCAGTGATTCATAAAAGTTCTCTTATTATTCAGATAAAAACTGAAGGTTGGCCTGCCTTCTTCTTGCAAATCTGTGCCCAGAGTCTGTGTACTTGAAGATAAATAACCCACCTGAAAATGGTACGGATGCTCACAGCTCTGCTTCTTATTTAGATGTTAATGATAGGTTGGTTTTTATTTTTTTGAACTTGCCTTCTGCGGTGCTTTTAAATGTTTAGCTAAGCTGTAAAATTATCTTGCTGCTTCTTCCCATCAGAGGGCAGCTAAGCAAGACTGACAAACTTGGAAGCTTCTGGTCCTTGGTTACGGAATGACTCTGCAGTGAGCACCATGCTGGGGGCTCTTAATAGGATTTTTGTGTGTACATCTCAGTTTGACCTTCTAAATTCTGTCCTGTGGGGTGTGCTGTAATGAGACAGATCCAGCTTCTGTGATCCAGAGAAAAGCAAAGCCTCAATTTCAAATAAAGCTCTATAGAGGATTCGGGGAGCTGGTTTGGGAGATGCAGCCTCTGACTAAAAATGTAGGCTGCTAGCAAGGTTTGAAGAGTTTTATTTCAAGGATGTTTCTCTGCTCTCTGTTTAATAGTGCCTGAAGTTCCCAGTAGTAATGACTCTTAGCATTTTCTGTCCCTGGTTTAAATTATCTGAAGGAAAGATTGCAGAAGTGTGTCTTCCCCGAGGTTTGTGGAATGACACAGCCCGGCTACGGCTGGCTGCAAGACGGAGGAGGGGGAGTTGGGAGATCAAGGGTTGAAAGTAAAGGCTCGTGTGAAGACTAAAGTGATGATTTCATTTTTAGAAACCAGGTTTAAAGGTACAGCTTGCTGCTGCTTTTACTACATTGATTAACTGCATAGTAACGGGATGTAGGAGTTTGCAAAGGCAACCAAAAATAAAGTCATGGGCATACACCTGAATACACAAACTTTGCAAGAAATGGCAAAGACGTTTTACATTATTTTCTTAATCCAGGCATTGATGGATGTTAAAGGTGGTGAAGTAGTGACGTCTAATTAAAAGACAAATACTTTATTATATGGAAAAGCAAGGGAAATTAGAGGGGAAAATCTGCCTTTTAATGTTATGAGCACTGCAGACAAATTTGCAGAAGGACTTACGTGATTAAATAGGTGTAGAAAACATCCAGTTTGAATTGATTTTATATAATTGGGCAGAAACCTGAAGATGGTTCAGTTTTCCCAGTTCAGTAAAAGTTTAAACACATATTGTTTGATACATTTTTTTTACCTTATATAAAATTCATAGCTAGATAATTACCTTCACAGGGAAAAGTGGTATTTTTACTGGTATTGCTGAGCAGCATAGACTAAAGGAGAAGCCTTCCTGGTAGTGGGGTACCATGCACACAGAAATTGTTAATAGCATATTTAAACTTTTTCAGCACTCGGATGTGTCAGTGTCTGATCCCCAGTGCCCACCAACTGGCTCAGAATTTTTATCTGCTTTGCTGATTCCCATATAGCAAAATAGAAACAAACTTCATTTCCATGCCTTTCTGAATGGCAAGGGCGTTACTGGGTTTCTTTGAATTCCTACTGCCTCCAGGTTCCAGCACCCTCTGAACTCCTCCATGATAAATGAAAAGGACTCACTCATCCCATGGAGAAACTCTACCACGAAACAATCAATTTCCAGATTTATAACATTTCTATTGCT
Organism: Platysteira castanea; assembly: GCA_013397175.1. Taxonomy (NCBI): domain Eukaryota; kingdom Metazoa; phylum Chordata; class Aves; order Passeriformes; genus Platysteira; species Platysteira castanea. The sequence goes on along the minus strand of VYXC01007460.1, from coordinate 384,795 downwards.
GTTCCTCTAACAATTAACCAAAGTAAAATAAAAGACTCTTAACGACAGTGATAACAAATTAAAGAGGAATAAAGCTTACTCAACATGTTAATTCTATTTTCCACTTGGGTACTACTCAAAACATCAGTGCAAACAGAGTGAGAGCAAATATGTCCCATGGAAAGCAGACTGGCTGAAGTTAGCCTTTCACAAGTAAGAACTACAACCCAAATGAAATTATTCTCCTTGGATTCAATTGGCAGATGCTAAAATAATCCCCCTTCACATGGTGATTTGAGAGGCTTTTCAAATTATTTTGTTTTCTTCCAAGGAGAGACGGGTGAAACAGGGGATACCCATTTTTTCAGGGTTTTTTTCCTTACCGTTCTTACATCCTGATACATGATATACACCTATACAAAAGAAGGGATAGATTTTTCCAAAGTGACTTGCATTAAGTGAGGGAGACCACATCTGCACCCCAGAGCAGCGGGCAGTGAGGAACGAGGTGTGGGTGATCCAAGTACTTAGGGGATACCCACATCTGGGAAATCACCACTGGTGAAAACCCTTCTTGTGGACGTAATGCTGGTGCTGCCACAATGTAATCTGTGCCAGGTGGGCTCCTCTTGGGGTCACTGCACCTGGCTTAACTTGTTTAGCACTTGAGCAGGTGATATCAATGGACTAGAATTAGAAAGAAAGAAAGAAAGAAAGAAAGAAAGAAAGAAAGAAAGAAAGAAAGAAAGAAAGAAAGAAAGAAAGAAAGAAAGAAAGAAAGATTAATCTGTAAAATGGGCACAGTTCACTCAGTAGTGTCCACACAAATTAATACACGTTTGCGTCACTCTTCAGAACCAGCACTTTGTAGTACCTCTGTTTGCAGTACTTCTCATTATAAAGTCAGTCTTGCTAAGAGTTTAGCTTTTGTTTCTGTTTCTCTGAGTGTTGCAGACTGCCTGGATGAAGGAAAGAGCTCTAGGGTGGCAGGAGGAAAAGTGAGCTGGTGGAAGATGCACCAGCAGACCAAAGGTCCTGGGTGGCACCAGGAGCTCCCCTGAAGGAGTGTTGATCCACTTTGGGTAATGATGGTTTAGGTAATTAAGCCTGAAAGACAAGTAGAGTTCAGTAAGTAGAATTGAATTTTTGATTTAACCTTCTGATGGGTTATGCAAAGAGAGGAGCACTGAAAAGAGGGAATTTCTTAATAATATTGACTCCTGTCACAGCACTGGACATTCTTGGAACAAAGGCTACTCAGCTGGAAAATTGGATATGGGGAGGAGGAGGACTTGTCTGTGACTCAGGTGTTAAACTGGGCTGTAGTGCTTGCTTGGGGATCAATAGAAAGCCTTGCACTGAGGAGAAAAAGCAGTGCAAAGTTAAGTTTCTTGCCTCGTACTAATACATGCCCTGATGTTAATTTGGGGATCATTGTGCCTTTAGAACAGTCACAGCTCTTGTCTTTGTGGACACCCCAAAATGGATTTAGCTTAGAGAATAACAGATGCTATGGGGTATCCTGAGGTAGAAATAATGCTGTTACCGTGGGTTTGCAGTGACTTTGAGCTCCTTTGGGGTGCCAGGTGACAATGACCTGGGCTGAGCAGCCTAGCTGGGGATGAGTATCCCCAATTTTTTTAACTTCCCACCTGGAACAAACCAACATCCTTTGCAAAGGACACCAAACTGCAGCAGGGAACACACTGCCAGCTGAGCAAAAAGGAAGGAGAGGGGTTTGGTTAACCAAGGAAGGTTAACGTTGTCAGAAACAGAAGATGTTGAGGTAAAAATGATAAGCTCCTTCTTTAACTATCAAACTATTCAGCTCTGATCAAAATTTTGTGAACCGACTAGGGGTTTTAATTTTCTTTCTTCTTTTTATTTCTCTGATGAAACAGAGGTTTATATTTTTACAAAAGTTTGCCTTTCTGAATGCAAGCTCCTCAAAACCTGAAGGCAACCTCCTTTGTAGTGCCTTAAGTAAAAGATAGTTTCAAACTGTTTCCTCTAAAACAGACTTCTTGAATGTAATTTCTTCAGAAAAGGTTGATCTATGTTTTTTACATAAAAGATGTCATGCTTTTCCTCATCTTCCTATGTTAAAAAAGCCCCACAAGCAGACGACATGCTGTAAGGTTGGGAGTAAGAACTCAATCTTTCATGTCTTTCAGATGTCCTTTTAATCCATTGTTTTGGTCTTTTCCTAAGTTAAAACCCAAATGCAACATCTGGCTAAGAAAAACACCATGGAGTTAGGGTTGTGGCTGAGCCCAGCCCTTAATGGAATTTTGTGGTTTTCACACAGAACTATTTTTCTGAATCAGATGTTTCATGCCTGACTTATTCATCCATGTGACAGTTAATTACTTTTGAAGTAATTGAGACATTATTGAAGGAAGTGGGTAAGAGAGCTGTCAGCAGGAGAACCTCCACAAAATCAATATTATAACATCATCTGGCACAGGCTGCCCAGAAAAGTTGAGGATTCCCCATCCCTGGAAGTGTCCAGGCCCAGGCTGGATGGGGCTTGGAGCAGCCTGGTTTAGTGGAAGGTGTCCCTGGCAGGAGGGTTGGAACAAGATCAGCTTTAGGGTCCCTTCCACAGCGAACAGTGCTATGACTCTGTGACCCTGCAGTCTGCTTTTGTAGCTGCCATCTGAAAACTTTGCTTCATCAGTGGAACAAGCCAGAAAAGGCTGAGCTGTTACCACGGTGCCATCATTTCTCTGCTCACGTGGATTTATTCCCAGCAAGAAATTGTCACGGTAGTCTACAGAGTTGAGAAAAGACTTTCAGTGAACTTACCTGGGAGTTTATCAGGTTTTTGATAAAATGCTACTCTTTGATATGCCTGCTAGGATGTGGGTGCTTCTCCTGAGTTCCGTACTGCTCCTCTGGGACCACTCTGTGCTTGAATGTCTTTAATAAATTCCTGTGTTTGTACCTCGCGTTACAGCACTGAGAGCAAAACGAAGCCGTTCCCATTAGTCAGAATGCCCAGCTACTATATTACCAATAAACCCTGTTTTCAGTAGGTCATTCCCAGTCAATCTGCTCTTCAGCGTATTCTGAGGTTGCTGGCTGTATTTTTAAAACACTGAAGTGTCCTGATCCTTTGGAAGAGGACAAACACATCTTTCCAAATCTTCTTCCCCATCTGCATTCACTGTTTGATATGTGTAGCTGCTGTTATTTGGGGAGGAGGGGAAGTGGTCAAGCATCAAACTTTGGTTTGTTTGATGTGTGCTATGCATTAAGCAACACTTCACCAGTCTCTTTGGAAAGGTGGTGTGGTGGGGAACCAGAGAGGCTGAGGCACTGGGTAGATCTATCATGTGCTTTTTTGCATATTTTAAACACTCAATCTCTTTCCAGAGTGCCTCACCTCTACCTGTGTTCCATAAGGAATAAAAGCTTAGGTGGGGTTAGCCAAATGTAATTTACCATTTCTCTAGAGATGAAGCTGGATTAAGGAGAGGAATGCATAATCCTAGCTGGTAACAAGAGTGTAGGTGACAGGAAAAGTTAATAACAGGCAATAAAAGACCTACCTGCAACTTGGTAATTACCTCAACCTAGAGCAGCGTGTGGCTTAAGGAAACATCACCAGATCCTATTACATTTTCCTGTGCTTCACAGAAGCCTCTGCAGGTCATATTTCTCTTTCCTCCTCACTCCCTGCAGCCTGTTGCAGCTCACACTGTGAAGCTATTTTTCATGCTCAGCAGCATGGAAATAGAAGGGAGAGAGATGAGCTATCACCTGGAGGATTTTTGCAGGGGTTATGCGTGGATCTGATGAAGGGCCAGGGGAGATGGTGCAGATGACATTTCATCTTTCTGCAGTACATTCCAGGGACTACGGTTTGCTCCAGCTTGCTTCCCTCTGACTGTCTGGGATTTGAGAGGGATAAATAAACCACAGGTTTCTTATGTATACCATATAAAGGTTTATTATATATACCATATATAGGTTTATTATATATACCATGTTGCCATGGGTGTTAATCCCATTCTGGCTCCACATACAAGCTTTCTAGGCCTGTATGTTCCATGGTAATCACACCAAAAGTAAATACTGAGCATGCACATGCCCCTCTTTCTCTGCCCCTCTGTCCAAGGGGAAGCCATATACTCAAATCCTCCTGCCTGTTGTATCTAGAGCTGAGTTTTGAGGCAGGTTGTGGTGGCCTTGCTAGCCTAAAAAAAAATAATTAGGGATCTGGGTCAGCCCTGTTTGAACACCGCTGACTCTGTCAGCTGGTATCAGGAGCTGCTGGTGGTTTTCAGATCATCTCTGCAGAAGAAACAGTTCTGTTTTGCAGACCTTACTACTGCTTCTCCTTGGAGTGTGCATTCTTTTCCAGTCTGGTTCTGGTTTTCTTGTTTCTTCCCCTGTATCTCACACCTGCTCCCAAATTGTGATTGTCTCAAAGCTGAGGTGTGTGTCTGTCTGCTCCTTCACTTTCTTGGGGGTTCTCTGCTTTTCGCCAGGATCAGTGCTGTGTGGTACCTGGAATTTGCTTCTCTGCCTGCTACAGACCAAGCTGGCTTGTTTTCTCTGTGCCTGAAGAGCAACCACTAATAATTGTCAACCCCAGCAGAAAGTTGGAGAAGAACATATGGCCAAGTTCTGCGAAATTCTCCAGGCTAAAGTCTCCAGACATCAAAATCAATTTAGTTTGTCTGTCTAAATGTTATTACTCAAAGTTGAGTAATGATGTCTTGCTTGAAGATGAGCAAATTGGGTAGAAGGGGGCAGGAGCCATCCTCTAGATCTAAGATACCTCTGTGTTGTCAGTTTTATAACAATTCCTGTAAATCAGTGAAAAATTTCCTCTGGCACAGAAGAGATGAGAGTGCCGATATTGAGGTAATTGGTTGGTCCAGGTGATTGTATTGCAGATATCTGGGCAGGCATAACTTCTGTCTGGGGTTTGACCCTCTGGCTCATCATCCCCATGGCCATTCCCTTGTTGGGGACTGGAGAAGCCAGCTCAGCCCACCTGATCACACCTGACTGCACCCTACACCCATGATGAGGTGGCAGGATGGAAAAGCAAATATTTCCACTGTCAAAAAGTCTCTTCAAAGGATATCATCTCACTAAACATGTCTTTTCCATCCATCTGCCCTGTTGCAGTAAAGGGAGATGTGTTTATGGTTGTAAGGGAGATGTTGTTGGCACAATGCAGGCATGTGAACAAAAGGCTTCTCTCAGATTTTTGTATCAGCTTGAAGAGAACTGAGGGATCAGCCTCAAAACACTTTAAACAGACAAACAGAGTAAGAAAAGGAGAAGGAAAATACAAATGCCTACTAAAATCCTTCAGGGTAGCTGTAATCCAAAAAGTTACAATTCTGCAGTAAGGACACCTGGAGATGCTCAGATGCCAAGTTTCAGCAAAGTCCTAAATGTGCAGGCTCCAACAAGGAAGAATTTGATGCAGCACTTTGTTTCCTTAGAAGCTGTGCAAGGTGGACTGGAAGCAATCGTAACCCTCTGCATCACACCTTGTCAGGGGACAAAGGTGTGTTAAATTATTCTTTTTGGCTGAAACATTTCTTCAAATGTTAGGAATATCTCCCATGGAAATATCTGGAAGTTTGGATTAAAGTATCACAACTACTTCAAAAAGTAATATGGGTAAGGATTTCTATTTAGGAGTATTTTGGATCGTCTTTCAAAAATTATGAGATCCTTTTGCTTTTTCAGCATCTGAAATGGAGAACACATATGCAGAGGTGCATGAAAGATGAAAACAACCACCCCTGTATTGCACACCAAGCCAATGGTGCCTGTCAAACACACGTCACCAAGCAAGATTTTTCCAACTTTAGAATGAAATCATACAGAAAAAGTAAACTTCATATGGCATTAGCTATATGAAAATGAAGAGTGCAATAACAAGGGCAATCATACTGATGAAATATGAGAATCATGCTTTGAATACCTTAGTTTTGACTTATATTTTAGTATGTTTAAATAATATGCAAACTGGTAGCTGCAATGGATAGTACTAGCATCTTTCCAAGCCCCAGTAAACTGATTTGCTTATAAATCTGCTAAGTTCAAACTAAAAATACACAGCTAGCTTTCTGGATCATGTTATCACATGTATTTTAAAGATAAATATCTAAAATATTTAAATTAGAGGAAGAGCTTTTTAAATATGATTTCAAGTTTCATTGTAAAGCTTTGTTTGGAGTTAAGATGGATGATTAAAATTTCTAAGGAGTGTAGGCATCTAACTTGACACTGCTTGATTCTAACCCCACTCAAAAGTCTTTAAATGCTTTAGAAGTTGTATATAATTTTGTGTTTGTAGGTAGTCATGTGTAAGTGCCTTGGGGTATATTTCAGGAAAAGAGGGAAAGAGGAGTGTGGATAAACAAATATAAGCAGAGACCTGGAAAAGGTGAACTTTAAGGAAGCAAGGACTAGGCTGAGGCTGTTGTTTTAGGTTAGGGAAGAGCAAGGGACATGAAACTTTTCACATGACTTGATATAAAACCCCCAAACCAAGCATAAAAATTAATACAAATCCATGAAACTTTGAGGGCCTGCTTGAGGGTGTTTGGAATGCAGAAATCTTCCTTTCTGGATGTCTCTTGGTTTTGTGGCATATGCCGCCACAGTAGGAGAGAGGAGAGAGATTCGGCAGCCAGGAAATGGTGCAGCAGAAGTGATTTATTTAATTATTTACAGCTCTTTTATAGGGTAAGTTTCTCATGGTTTAGGTGGTTATTCTTTAACCACCTTTTTGGGGTGATTGGTTAATTATATTCATAATATTTTCCTTACTTGTACAGTAAACAACATGCAGGTGTAGATAGTTTACAAAAACCGTACAGATAACTTCCGTGAGAAAGAGAACTTTCTCACAGGATTAGGGAAAAGCAGGAAAGTTCCTGCAAGCAGCAAATTTCGTATCCACAGGTTTTGGCATAGATGTCTCTTGTGTCAGTGAGCCAGGTGTTTCCACCTCTTTTTAGAAGGGAGTCGGTGTGAGCAGTGGCAGGACAGCACGGCAAAGCCATGGAGATCACCCCATAACTGATGTTTGTTGAGGAAAGGGGGGCAGTGGGCTGCCAGTGCCTGAGCCCACAGGTATTGGCAGGAGATGCTTAGCCACCTTCTCTTGGTTCAGCTGCTTGACCACGTGGAACCTCCTGCTGGCATAACCTCGTGCTTTGCCTCCAACGAAGATATCTAACAAGTTTTAAAGTGAGTTACTTAAATGCTTTCATCCCAGACTACTGGGGTCTACTGAGAGGTCACAAAGGGGGATACTGAAGTTGGATGAAGTGCTTGGAACCAGACCTGATCTCAGAGGAGATAGTGCTGAGTGGGAGCAGGAAGAATGGGGGTTGCCCGTGTTCACTCAAATTCCCGGTTGAAGAGGTGTGCCCGAGGTCACCTGGGGGCTTTGGCAGAGCTCAGCTCTGGTCTCACATCATCCTGGACTGGTTCCTCCCTTCTCCAGTTCATCCTCTGCCTGCCCGAGCTGGGCCTGTTCGTCTGCTTCTTTAGCTGCAAAAGAGAAACGATGGTATTTAGCTGTATTTTGTTAAGTTCCTTGCAATGTGATGAGGAAACATCTTTTGAGTGTCCCAGATAAATGGGGCTTTATTAGGAAAGAGTAAAGAAATATAAAATGAAAAAGGTGCCTGGGGGAAGCTGATGACTGAAGTACCTCTGGTGATCCTTTTGGTTTGCATCTCTTACCATCTCACTAACAAGAGTAGGACTGAGCTGAGAATCTTGATAAGAAAATGATCTTGACACTGACTTCAGGGTTCAGTTTTCCATTATCTTAGACAGTGGATCACCTTGAATTTTTCATATCACCAAGGCATCAAGTCTATTTGGAACTCATTGTTGAAGCTACACAGAATTTCAGAAAATGAAGCACAAGAATTAACAATGTGACCATTTAAACAATAAATCTCGTACCTTGGGAGAACAGTGTCATTCTAATAGGAAATTTGTGCTCAAGGGACAGCTTAAACCTGATTTCAGTATATAAACTGGTAGAGGCTTACTTGCTTTTTCAATTTTTAAGCAATTCAAGCCAAATGATTTTGATTCAAACCAAATACCCTGAGTGGAATGCACAGATCATCCGGGGATATTTAACTTTTTGTACTGTGAATAATGTCGGAGTTGTCTCTCCAGAGCTAAAGTTGAAGGGATGCTGCAGGTCAGGTCTAGTTCAGCATGACCAGATTGGCACCGAGGGATTACAGAGATGGTTCTGTGGGGTTCTGGGGCTCTGACAAACAGCTGAGGAGGCTGTGAGTAACAGCCACATGTGCACGAGCTGTGAGCCAGACTCTCTGCTGCGATGCCACAGCCCCTCTGAGCCATCTGACAGTGTAATGGAGCTGAAAAGTGGCTGTGTAATGCATCCCTCTCTCCTGCTCCTCGGCTGCAGGGATGTTCCCAGCTGCACAGTGCTGGCATTCCCGGCACTCTCAGAGCCAAGGCTCAGCCCCCAGGATAGGAGCTCTCTCTGGATTTACACTGGGACTCTGCTGAGGAGGGCTGGAATTGTTTCCACCTGTGTATTCCCACTGACCTGTTCCAAGTATACTGGGACAAATTTGTTTCAGAAAGGGGAGTCATTATCAATGCCCTTCAAATAGGTAGCCCAGAGAGAGAAGCTGTAACTGAGAATTGTTTTTGCAACCTTAGCCTTTGTTCTTCAGCCAAAATGATGCTAGATTTAACTTATGACCTGAAAAGTCCACTGCCTTTGAGCATCCTGCAAACCACTCACCAATTTAGCCTTTCATCCCGATACTGGGTTGACTTATCAGCCCTGAACAGATGGGTTTCTTCAACTGGCACTCCACAAGATGAAGGGTGGGATTTTTCCATGCTGACAGAGGGATCACAGTTTTGTTACCCCTTATGACAATCACCATACCCACTTCACTGTGTTGGGGGATTTCCTCTTTCACTGTGAAAGAGGAAAAAATTTAATGTGAAGGACTCATGTCTACACAAAGCTAGAATTTCCCATGAGAGACCACAGAAAAAGTTTAAGGGTTTTTTTTTTTCCCAATCAGAAATCAAATGACTGTCATGACTCGCCCTGTGAAATACTAAAGTAGGTACATTACTATGTTTATTATGCTTTTTTCTTAAAATGAGACCATGTAGTCAATGTTGCTGGCCCTGGAGAAACTTTATAGAGCCTCACAGAGGAAGGAGGATCCTTCCTTTTGACTCCAGTCAGAAGTGAACAAGGCGGTGAGTGAATGGTGTTAAAAGGGACTGGCTATCTGCTAGAATCTGATCTGTGGGGTGGGTACTCATGGCGTCCTCCCAGGGAATCTGCTTAGAAAATCAACTTTCTCTTCTTTTGTGGTATTTTTGATATTTTCTTTCCAAGTTTCTGATCAGGATTTCAAACCTTAATGTGGTATTTTCACATGGTAGAAGTGACCGAGATACCACAGTTTGAATAACTGCTCTTTTCAGGCAGTGTTGTTTAGAGTGTTAATCTCCATTAATATTGAAATTCAGCTGAGTTGATGCTTGGTGTCTCAACACTGAGTCCATGTGCCAAGCAAACCCAGCTCTGCAGGTGGTTTGGGCACCTTTCTGCGGGTGAACCTTCCCTGTGAATGTGCTGTGATCGAATGTCCCCCCATGTCCGGTTCCTTGTCCCTGTCTCCCTGTCCTGCTCTATCTGGCATCGGGTCTGCTGCCACTCTGAGCCGGGATCTGCTGCTGCTCCAGCCTCTCTGTCCCACGGCTGCCACAGCCACCGCCCATCCCCTTCTCAGGTTTGTGCCGGGATTAAGATGAAGTGACCTGGCTGATGGCATCCAGAAGCACTTGCATGGCTCTGCAGAGCGTTCCTGGGTGTGTTGCTCCTGCAGCTCTCCCTGCACACAGCCAGCATGGATTCAAGGAGTCTTCTCTGTCTGTTCTCTGTCCTAACACAAATTACCGTGTGTTAGTACAGCTGGAAGAAACTACTGCTCTTAATCCAGTTTTGAGCACCACTAGGTCAAAAAGACGTGTTTTTATTTTGTTTGCAATGTAAGGACAGGTGCAACTTTGCCTGAAGAGCGGGATGTGCTAAGTTCAGTGACTGGACTAGGCTAAGTCTGGAGTTTACTGTGGCACCAGAAAAAAAATATCCTTTACTTGACTGCTTACTGGTAAATCATGGAAATCTGTTGAGAGCTCTAAATAGCATCTACTTATCTTTCTTTTCATTAAATACATGCCTTTTTTTTTTTTTTAAATGTGGTGTTCTATTGCAAAGTGCAAGTTCAAAGCTGTGGTTATTATGTCCTATATTGAGATTATGCCCTGTGATTAAGGCAAATGTCTGGACAAATGAAGAAACATGTATATCTGAGGGAAATAGCTGTTAGGAGCATAAAAGCCTGGCCAGTGGTGCAGAAATTTCCTCCAGATGCTTCTGCTTTCCCCCCACCTGATCCCCCTTTCTTTTAATTTCATCATTCACAGTGGTCTCTAGAGAAGAAGTTAAACCTCTCAGGGAACTGACTCCTTTTACAATAAGGACACCAGACTTTGATAATTATTTGAAAATCCAGGGGCCATCCAGTGAGTTATGTGAGTTAAGGCAATTGGAAAGTGTACAGGAGAGCTAATAAATAACAGGATGAGCCTGAGGCATTTCACGGGATAAAACTAACAGGTAATTATCACTTGAAAGATTTTTACAGTCTCTTCATTATTTGAATATAATTAACTGAGAAAGGCAAAATATTGCAGCCTAGCAAGTTGATTCTTTGCCTTAAGAAAGGGGCCGTGCTCTTTGCTTGGGAAAACTGTTGGGTGGAATTAAGGGTATACAATTTTTTGTATATAGATAAAATTAAAAGGGAAACACAAGAAATTGAAGGTGAAGTGTCCCCTGGCAAGGTCTGGCTTATTGATATCTGCTTTTGCTGGTGTATATGTGTAACTCAGCTGAGTGAACACAATATTGTTCTTGGCTTTGGTTTATGGATTGCTGTATCACAATGGTTTAAGACTGTTTTTGGTCATGAGAAAAGGCATAACCCTTTTTACACATACATTAACTTCTCCCTGTTACCCAAAGCTGTAATTTCTCTGCAACATGCCCAAGCCCTGGCTGAGGGCAGGTTTATTCACTGGGGAGAGCCGTGCATCCTCAGAGCACCGATGGGGTCCTGCCCATTTCTTGGGCTCCTGAACTGCAGCGAGAGCCCTTCGCACTTGCTGAGGGCTTGCCTGAATTCAGCGTCCTTTCCTCATGGGAAGGGCACGATCAGGTCAAAACCACGTTTGACTGCAAGTAAGATCCACAAGGTGCTTGGTCCGGATTGAATCAGTGCATTTCACAGCCACCTCTCATCTAATTGCCCTCAGCCTGTTTATTCGCAGTCTGAAGCGGATGTTTAAAGGCATTCCCCGGGTCCCCACACTCATCCTCATCCTCATTATTGTTGTTGCCTTTTAGATTTGAGGGAGAAAAGAGGCTAAATGGCCGTCCGCTATGGAGAACTCCAGACAAAGGGGTTTGCTATGGATTTGCCACGATTTCCCTGCCACAAAAACAACAACAACAAAAAAAAGAGCCTGTGGAGAGGAGGGAAGAAGGAAACCTCCCCTCCCGCGAGGTGCATGGATTAATGTGCCGTGGGAATTGCTTCCCGGGACAGGCTGTGACTTTCAGAGGGTGGCACTTGCGGAGGTCGCAAAGGCTGCGGCTGGGGCTGGTGGGAGAAACCAGCGGGGAAGAGAGCGCAGGCTCTTGCTGCGGCTGCCTCCGTCCCTTGTAGGCAAACTTTCCAGCGGGAAGGGAGGAGGAAGGTTTAAGATCAATAGCTGCAATGCTTAACTCCGTCGTAAAGAAGCCAGGACGGGGGATTTTAGCGCAGGGATTGAGAGCGCATGGGTGCCGGTGGGCGTGTTTGGGGTGTTTGTGGAGAGGTGTCATCGCTTGGTCCTGTCGTGACTTGGCTTTTTTCCACGGAGGCACGGCACGAATGCGGCATAAAGCCAGGAAAGTGCCTGTGATGAGGGAACGGGGGGGCGAGGGAAACAGCAAGCACTTTCCGAGCCCGCGGGGCCGGGGATGCGGTACAGCCCCAGACCCTCTGCCGGGGGTTCAGCTCCGCCGCCTTCGTTCGTGTATTTGCTTATCTGCGAAGAAGGGGCAGGGGAAGAGGAAAGATGGCCAGCGAGGGGAGAAAAATAAATCAATTGCTATTTTTCATCTTTGACAAAGTAATTAAGGCTCGTTCGCTCGCTCTGCCGGCCGCGGAGGGCTCGGTTTGCGGGCAACCCTTCCCCCGCGGGGAGGCACCGCTCGCAGGGGTCCCGAGGGGCTCCTTCGGGGAAGGCAGGGGCTGTCTCCCCTTCTTTCGGAAAGAGCGTAACCCCCGCCCTGGAGCAGCCGCCCTCCCTCCCAGCTATTCCCTTTGGGAAGGAAGCAGGGCTCCCTCCGGGCAGACGAGTCTCACGTCGGGGCTGGGTGACTTCCCCAGAGCCCCGCGGGAGGGAGGGCTGGGCTGGGTTTGGTGTGAGCTGCAGACAGGTGCTGTTCCTTAATGCCTTGGTACAAAACGTGGGCTGGGAGGGTGGTTCGCCTGCGGGACAGGCGTTCGGGAGGGACGGTGCGAAGGAGCTCAGAAAAATCATTTCAGCGAACCTGACGGCTGCTAACTGGGGCGCTAAACCCCCCCGCCGGAAGGATTTGGGTTGGTTTTGAAAGGAACCGTAAATCCAAACTCGGAGTTTGGACCAAAGCAGGTGTTTCCATCCCAACCCGCGCGGGAGAAGGCAGGGCGGTAGGGAGCTGGGCTGTGCGGCCCCGAGGGTCGGCCACGGACAGGGAGGACAAAGGAGAATGTTGACAAACCGAAGGAGAATGTTGACAAACTGAGCCGTGGGTCTCTCTCTTGACCAAGGATGGGTCCTTGGCTCCGGTGCTCAGCGAGAGCCTCTGACCGTGCCCCTCCGAGAGCTTTCCCCGGGGTACACGGGAAAGAGGGGTGCTCTTGCCTTTTCAGAAAGTAAAGGAGATCGATTCCCCTTTCCAGGGGTGAAACTTCGATTTCACATTTCAATGCTGATGGAGAAAGCAAGAATATTGCTTGTGAAAGAACCGGAAGAGTGAGTTTTCCGATTTTTGAGAAAACAAAATAAGTCAACCCAGTGGCTCTAGAAGACGTTTAGGGGTCTTCCCGACCAAAATACCCCTTGGACTACCGCCTTGTCGCTTTTAATTCGGCCCGTGCCTTTAGAGGCATTAATGTAAACTGGAGGTCAGCATAGGTGAGCTGACGACCAGATCGTTCTGCGGCTGGAGGATGCCTTGAGAAGGAAACGCTGCAAAACACCACCAGCTTCTCCCCCTCCCCACTAAAGCCAGCTTCTGTCACCGCCCCTCGATTTCTAAATAGACCCGCCGAGAGTACGTGGAATCACAGAATGGCTTGGCTTGGAAGGGATCTTAAAGTTCATCCAGCTCCACTCCCCTCCCGCCGTGGGCAGGGACACCTCCCATGAGACCAGGCTGCTGCTCTGCATGACAGAACAGAGGCAGAAAAGTGACTTTAAAGATAGGAACGTACAACAATCTACAGACAGTGTGTGTGAAAGTGTGCGCGTGTAAAAATACCTATCTGTGCGTATTGTAATTCTATACCCATGGCACAGGTGACCCCCACGCTCGAAGATGTGCGAAGCAGCACCGTAAGTTAACCACAGCTCTGCTGCAAACGTGCTCGGGAGCTCTGCTGCGAGGCAAAAACATTTTTCAGCTGCGAGACTGACTGATCTTTTCGGCGAAAACCCATTTTAGCCGTTCTGCTTTGCTGGCCCCCCGCTCCTCGGCTTTCGTAGGGCTGACAATAATTCTGGCGAGCTTCAGCTGCCACCGCAGTGCCGAGGTGTGACGGAGGGAGCCGGGGCCCAGCCGGGCGCTGCGGGCAGCTCGGCCGCCTGCGCTGGGACAAAGCTGCCCTGTCCCTGCCGGCGGTGGCCGCTCCCGGTGGCACCGCGCAGCCCGCGGCTCTGCGGCATTGTCAGGATTACTGCGAATTTTTTATGTGCTTCGTCCTCCAAAACAAACGCTCGCAACCCGTCAGAGCAAGGACGCAGAAGAAACGCGTGTGGTGCTGGCGAGTTCAGCCCCCTCCTCCCCTCCCCTGCACAGGCGCACGCTCCACTCTGCTTACGCTAAACTGTGAAATACTCTCTGGAGAAGCTGACACCAGCAGGGTCTATGCGGATGAGCAGCGTCTCTGACGCTGAAACCGCTGGGAAGGTTGCGTAGGGGAGCATCCCGATTTGCCAATGTGCCTTTTATTCTTTTGTCATCGTGAACAAAATGATCTTGTGCTCAACAAATCTTTGAGAAAGCCCCTCAAGTAGCAAATCACACCTATGAGAGGTGATTAGGTGTGAATTACTTCGTTGCAAAAACGATTCTCAGTTAACACCTGACTTTTAATGACGAATAATTCCCCCCCCAGTAATCCAACATAAATGCCTTCACGGGTGAGGGAAGAACACCAGCAACTTCAGGGCTGTTGCCGTCATTTTTGCTCCCACTTAGCTGTTCTTCAGACAGTTTTGATGAAAGAGAAGTTTGCTCCATTGTGTATATCGTTTAAGTTTAATTGGAGTTTCCCCATGAGATACAGTAAAAACAGACGATGCAATGCAATTTCCCGCAACGAGACCAGGAAAGACACAATTTAAATGTGTTTGTGTACTTTATACATAGTGAACTTCTCACTCCGTGTATAGGTACGTGGTTAGATACAAAATTGATCATTTTTATATTTTTTTTTTATATCCATGTACATAGAGATATAAAATGATAACGTATATATAAGCTATTATAATATCTGATCTGTGAACTGCAGAAATGCAGTTTAAAAAAAAGGAAGCTTGATCACACTACAATAAGAGGGAGGAGGAAGAGGAGTAGAAATGGGAGGTTTCTCCCCATTTCTCTCTTGCCTTGGGTGCAGTGGTACGTGTTTCTCACATGTTCCCTCTAATTAACAGCAAGAAAGTTCTTCCGTGCCCTGGCTGGCTGTGCTTTAGTAATCAGCCCCCATATGAGTCACAGGGAACACGCAATGCCACTGCCGCGTGAGTGACAGCCAGCCCCGCTCCGGCTTCTCGGTGTCCCTTTAAAATCTGAAACCAAGGGTAATGATTTATCAAACTCTTATTATCAAGAAAATGTCACACGAAGGGCACCTTTCCATGCACTGACGCAAACCCAGTCTTTCCCAAGGAAGTATAGAAAGCTTTGCTCTGAACTGGGCAAAATCCAGTCCGCCAATTGCCTGTACTGCTGTTTTTACCTCTATCGGCTCGATCTGCGGCTATTTAAGACATGGTAAGTGCTTGATTTCTTCTCTTCGATACCGAGAAGGGCTGGAGGAGCAGAGCGGTGGCGGAGGGGGAGCTGTCCGCGGTGCTGCCGGCGGAGCCAGCGCGGAGCCTCCCGCGGACGGGGTAGGGATGCTGCGGGGGAGGGGGCGAGCATGGGGAAAGCGGTGGTACCCCAAAATGCATTCATTTAGTGACCGAGTCCTTGCAGATCTTACCCCTGGTGCCGGGAGAGTGGGATTACGATGGAGAGAAAACTTGTGGCGGAAAAGGTGACAGGGAGTTTTGTGAAACACTCTGAAAAAAGAAAGCGTATTTGTAAAGCTAACATTAAACTGATGGAAAGGTAGGGTTTGCCTGCAGGTTTCTTAATGGATAAAAAGAAAATACATTTTAAATTGTAGTTTTAAACTGGAGGGGAAAGTAGAGGTGAGTGTGGGAGTGTCTTCAGTAATCTATTTAATGATTAGGGGACGCTTAAATAAAATCTTTAGCATTATGTGAGTAGGAATCACAAGAAAAATAATAAGGGAAAGCTACTGTTAGTGGCATTAATCCCACTGAGGCAGCGCGGTTATATTTTGGGTATTTTTTTGCATTTCACTGTCTTGCTGCCGGGCTTTGAAGCGTGGCAGCCAGCTCAGAAATGTTCACCAGCACTATTTCACTTGTTTTTTAACATACCCGGCTGCCTACAGGGCAGCTTGTCTCTTGCTCATATGTATTAAAAAAAAAAAAAAAGTCGATGTGCATTGTTGAATGACAGAAAGGAAATGGGGCGTAAAATTAAAGAATCTTTCTACACTGGTGATAGGGAAGGGAGCATCCTACAGTCGTGATGTGAAATCTAACGAGGTCTGGCGGCGCAGCGCTGTAGAAACACTTATTTAAACTTGAATTACGGGTTTGCAGATGCTGGTGGTGTTTTTTGTTTGAGGTTTGTTGTTTGGGGTTTTTCTTGGGGGGGTGTGGGGTGTGTGTACCGTACTCTTTTTTCCCCCAGAGTATTAACGTTGAGTGGGAGGGCAAGCAGGCGAGCCGTGGCTCCTCGAAATTCTGCAACACTCCTGTATCCCGATTTTCTGGCGCATGCGTTTCCTGCACGAGGACAAAAATTCGTAGGATCTCCGCAGCGCCAACACTTTTTTTTTCTCTTCTTCTTCTTCTTTTGGTAAAATATGTGACGTTCTCATTTTAGGATTACGCCAGTCAAAGGGATATGAGCAAGCAGCTTGTGAACAATCCCGAAGCGGTGGCTCCCGGCCCCAATGAAGGTGCGGGAGTTGTAAGAATCAGTCCCGAAAATGAGCCGCAAAACACCCCTCCGCAAGCCCCCGCCGCCACGGCCAGGCTTCCCCGGTCGCTCTCTAACGACAGCAAACCCCTTCCCTCCGAAGAAGGGAAACCAAATGATTTTGAGAGGACCAAAGTCGGGATCTGCAAGCTCAGCAGCACCCCGGTGCAAGCCAACTCCACCCTCCGGAGGGAATCTGTGGAAACCTTTCCCTGCAAGCCTACCCCCGGGGCAGGGATCGCCGGGCAAGCTGCTATCCCTCATTGCAAAATTCCCGCTTTGCAAAGCACAGACGGGGACGCTACCCTAAGCCTTGGTAAGAGCACGCTGGAGCAAAACAACGCCAAGGGCGCCTGGGTGACCTTGAGCCAGAGCACCGTGGTGCTGGGCACAGATGGCAACACTTCTGTTCTTCCTGGCAGAGTGGAGGGGGTGAGTTGTCCCCTTACTGGTTTTCTGTCCCCCGCTTCAGCTCGTGGGAGGTCTTTGCCACTCAGCACCGATTTGGGGTGGAAGTTCTAAAATCAGGTGCAGATGAGTTGGGGATGGGGCTGTGCCGCGGGGAGGAGGGAAGGGAAAAGGGGACAGACGATCTTAGACCCAGTGCTGTAATGCTGGGGAGGGCTAATTGTGTAATAGTGGTACAAACGAGCACCCCGTGTCATTCCGGTTGGTTTGCGAGCCGTGCCCGCAGGTGTACCCCGGCTCTGTGGGTGAGCACATCCCTACTCCTCCCAGCACGAGGTCTGGTCCTGTCCCCAGCGTCAGTCGTGAAAGGTGCCTGGCCCTTCCCCTCCTCGGGCTTGTCTGCCCGCCCAAACCTCCAGGGACTGCGTGCCTCGGACCCTGTAACCAAAAATAAGGCGAAATAAATGAGCCCAATCCCAGCAGAGGTCCCCGGGAGGGGGTGCCGCCGGTGGGTGCGAGGCCAGGAAGGTGCCGCTCCCCGCTCCCGAAGCTGTCCCTGCTCTCCCGCCCATCTGCATTTACCCTGCGAGCGGGGTGGTGGCGGTGGGGGTTGTTCCTTCGATAAAAGCGATTTTCACTTTCCCTGGGTGTGCTGGGAACTGCGGTCGGTCCTGACCCTCCCGAGGGCACCGAGGGCTTCCATCCGCAGGGGAGGTGAGGGGACCTCCCTTGCAGCGGGGGATCGGGAGCCGGACGACCCACCCCGAGCGCTCTGTGGAGGGTCATGCTTTAAACCTCTCTTTCGTGTGGTTTTTTTGATAAAGGAGAGGTCTGGCAGCGGCGGCGGGGGCTGCAGGGGAGAGGGCCGGGAGGGTCCCCTGGCCTGGCCGCCGCTCTCCGACTCTCCCTGCGGTGAAGCCGGCAGCACCGCCGTGCTTGTTTGCTTAAGTGGCTGGTTTCCCATCTCTCTCTCTTCCCCCACTTCTTTTTTCCCCCCTCTTTTAGGAAGACGATGTGGGGGATGAAAATAAAGCCCGAGGGAACTGGTCTAGCAAGCTGGATTTCATCCTCTCCATGGTGGGTTATGCAGTGGGGCTGGGCAATGTCTGGAGGTTCCCGTACCTGGCCTTTAAGAATGGGGGAGGTATGATGGCTTTTTCCTGTCTCTCTACCTGCAGTACCGTACGGGTCTGAGCCAGTCCTCGCCTTTTTAGCGGGGACAAACACGAGGAAAGCGGGGGCCGGCGGCTTCCTATTGCCGGGCAGCCAGCCCCGGGCTGAGCCGAGGTGCGGGGGCATCTTCAGACCATCAGGCACTTGATGAAACATCTGCCTGGGTGTTTTTTGTTGTTGTTGTTGTTTTTTGTTGTTGCTGTTGTTTTGGGTTTTTTGGGGAGGGGGTTTGTTTGTTTGGGTTTTTTTGCGTTGTTTTTAGTTTTGGGGTGTTGGAGTTTTTTCGGTTTTTCGGGGTTTTTTTGATGATCACCTCTGAAAGCAGGAAAGCCCTAGCGAGATTTCCTTAAAAGGGAGCGCTTTCCTTAAAAACACCTGCAATTGGTGCTGGCCGGAGAGGGAGGAAAATGAAGAGGCGTGCTGATCACAGAGGCAGGGCTCTGGAACCCCCCTCGTCTCAGTTACACACGGTCGGGTCTGAATCCGCAGTCAGTGCGATGGGGAAAGAGGAGGGACTTTAGAGTCGGGATAGTGACAAGAGGACCTTTGATCCCCACTCGAGACATTCCGTTATTTCGTGAGATTTGGTGAAATTGTTTTAAATCTCTCCACGATCCGATTGAAATACAATCGTTTGAAACAGAGTGAATGTCGATCAGCAGAATAGAGGAAAAGTTGGAAGAGGAGTTATGCTGTTACTAGTTCAAAAGGGGAGGAAGAAGAAGTTTATTTGCAGGGGTTCTCCTACCGAAGGCTCTTATTGAAACGGAGAACCGGTGGATGTTATTGGATTCAAACCCTCGCAGCTGTAAGCCCCTTCCCTCTTCGAAAGGGCTCTCAGCAGAGGATAGTGGTGCTGTGATCAGTTGTGTAGAGCCCGTAAGAGCCATTTTCTGTGAGGGAAGAGGCGATTTTAGAGATTTGGGGTTTTTTTTAAAATCGTGAGGGTTTTTTTTTCTTTTCATTTTACACGTAAAAACTTTTAAGTGGGAGGTATTAAATACAGATTTAGCAATAATGAGTATTTAATGTCTGTAGCAAAAGCTGGAAATGTAGAAAACTGCCACCCATCTTCCCCCGCCCCCACTCCGTCCTTCTGCCCCGTCGAGGCTGGCGGCACCGGGAACCGCTAACAAACCGAAATATTTTTATAGAAAAATGTCTTGACGAAGCTGTCCCCAGTATCACGGGGTGATTCAGGTTGCTCTCTCTTCTCTCCCCCCTGCCCCCCAAGGTGCGTTTCTCATCCCCTATTTGATGATGTTGGCTCTAGCTGGGATCCCCATTTTCTTCCTGGAAGTCTCCCTGGGGCAGTTTGCTAGTCAGGGCCCCGTGTCGGTCTGGAAAGCCATCCCCGCCTTGCAAGGTGAGCGGAGCAGGAGCCGGCCCGGTTTTGGGGAGCATGACCTGCGCTCCGTCTCCCGCATGGCTTCAGCCGCCTCCCTGCGCCCCGCTCCGCCGCATGCCCTTGCGGGGCCGCCTCCCTCCCGCGGCGGGGGTGTCCCTGTCGCTGTCGCTGTCCCTGCCGCTGTCCCTGTGCCAGAGGAAGCCGGTGCTTTGCAGCCGCGGGGTCCCGCGCCGCCCGCGGGACTGATGGCTTTTCCTCCTGTCTCCCCGTGTGTCCGCAGGCTGCGGCATCGCCATGCTGATCATCTCGGTTCTGATAGCCATATATTACAATATTATTCTGTGCTACACGCTTTTCTACCTTTTCGCCTCCTTTGTGCCCGTGCTGCCCTGGGCTTCCTGTAACAACCCCTGGAACACGCCGGACTGTAAAGATAAAAACAAACTTTTGCTGGGTAAGTCGGGACGTGCTTATACTCCGCTTTTATTTATTTATTTAATTGTTTATTTAAATTTGTGGCCGTGGTGGTTTTCCAGAGCTTTCTGCAGCTCAGCTGCGCCCCTGGGAGATGCCAGAGGAGACTGCGGATGGCCGTGGCCGGGAGCGGTTCCCAGCACGGAGGAACGGTCTCTTCTCAAGCCTCTTACAAGTGATCTGTATCCCATGGGCACTTCCCTCTACTTTTACTTAAATTTTTCCTCACCAAGGATAGATGAGATTTATCAATTTAAGTGCTAAAAAGTGTCCGATTTTTCTTCCTTTTTTTTTCCCCCCCCCGGAAGAAAACTCTGTGTAGGCAAGAAAGCACGGAACAAAATACCATAGCTGGCAGACTGGGGTGTCGGCTAAAGACGAATTATTTGTCTATAGAAAAGCTTCTCTCTAACGAAAAAACCAAAACCCGTTTCTGCAAACAGCCCCAAACACACAATGACATGAAAACGGAAAAAGTAAACCCCAGTAAACGACCTTTGGAAAAAGGTGTCGGCACCTGAACAGCAGTTCAACTAATCAGGCGCGATCTAATGCATTCTGGTCATTTGACAACCAAACGAAAAAGAAAAGAATTCTCTACACTTTATTTTTCTGTTTCCCCACCTCATTTCTTCCTAGATTCCTGCATTATTGGTGACCACCCAAAAATACAAATCAAGAACTCTACTTTCTGTATGAGTGCCTATCCAAACTTAACCATGGTTAACTTCACCAGGGAAGGAAACAAAACGTTTGTCAGTGGGAGTGAAGAATACTTCAAGTAAGATCTTTCTTTGTTTAGAGAAATTATGTTAATCTTTCTGTAAAATCCACTGGAACAGGCAACAAATCACTGCTTGGAAAACCAGAAATACAGTAGTCAAGGGCAGCAAATGATGCTCATTTTTTATGCTTAGGAATGATGAGAGCTGAATTCAAACACTGGATTGCTTGTTTTCTGTTCCTGTGGTGCTTAGCACAGCTGGGGTGTTGGCCCATGCCCGGCAGTTTTATCCACTACTGCAATGCAGATAAATAAAATAATACATGATGAGAGTCACTGGAACCTTCTATAGAAACTGCTGAGGATGCTGAAGCAAAATGAAAAAGGAATTCGCATTGAATTACTGCCTGTGGTTGCTGTCATTTTTCTTTTTCTGCCCAATTTTTAAAATTTCTTTTTCCCCCCTTATTCTTAGGTACTTTGTATTGAAGATTTCAGCAGGGATTGAATATCCTGGTGAGATTAGATGGCCCTTGGCTCTATCTCTTTTCCTAGCTTGGGTGATTGTTTATGCCTCCCTTGCTAAAGGAATCAAGTCATCAGGAAAAGTAAGAACAGTATTTGTGATTGTACATTCAAAAGAAAATAGGGTGCTGTTTTAAGGGACTCACGCTCTCATTTAAGGCTGTGAAGTACTGAAAATATTTGCAGTAAATTACTAAATAATAATTGAAATGCCTTTTTCTTATCTGTGTTTTCCTTTCTAGCCAGAACAGAAACAATTTTTGTTCGATGTTTTTCCTCTAATCCTCAATAAATTTAGAATGAGCTCTTAAGCTGCACTCAGCAGTGGGGTGGCAAAAATGGTACTTTCCAGCCTTCCCTATTCTGTGTGGTGTTCATCAAAATTCTGCAATCATCTCACATCTCACTGGAATCCGGGAAATTGTGATGTAGATTAAAATGTCAAGTAACATATTTTAAAATCAAAACTGAACCTTTAGAAAGTTCAGAGTCTGTGTGTGTGTGTGAGAAAAATAACTAGATATTTCCTGGGATAAAGTGAGTGGAAATGGAGACATGAATTTTCTAGAGCTGGTCACAGAGCTCCATTTCTAAGCCACCCCTTTGCTTCTAGAAGCTGACTTAATCTCTTGGGAGGTCCCTTGGCAGTTAACAGAAAATCCAGGGACTCAGAGTGCCAGGGGAAAGTTGACTTTTTTTTCCCCTTTACCTTACTGGGATAGGAAAAAATATTTCATGAAAGGCAAGAGACTGGATAATGATGTGGGTTTGGATGTGGCAATGGATATTTCTCTAAGTGACTCTTAGTGGCCAAGCAAAATACTGACTCTGATGTCAGAGAGAAGATTACTGACTCCTTGGTATTAGAGGCAGAAATGCTGTATGTATGTAGAGATTAGTTCAGTATATTGGCTGTACGGAAATTCATCAGGGCAACTTGTTGAAACACCTCTTGAAACAACAAGAAAAGCTCAAAAAGCAGTTTCAAAAGTCACTTCAGCTCAGACCACAGGCTGAGGGAGGTGATTCTCCCCCTCTTTTCCTGTGGGAAGCCACCTGGAGCCCCATGTCCAGCTCTGGAGCCCACAGCACAAGAAGGATATAGATCTGCTGGAGCAAGTCCAGAGGAGGCCACAAAGATGCTCAGAGGGCTGGAGCCCCTCTGCTGTGGAGCCAGGCTGAGAGAGCTGGGGCTGCTCAGCCTGGAGAAGAGGAACCTCCTAGGAGACCTTCTAGCACCTTCCACTCCCTAAAGGGGCCACAAGGGAGCTGGAGAGGGACTTGGAACAAGGACATGGAAAGGACAAGGAAAAACGGTTTCAAACTGACAAAGGGAGGGTTTAGATTAGACATTAGGAAGAAAGTCTTCTCTGTAGAGGGGGTGAGGCCCTGGCACAGGCTGCCCAGAGAAGCTGTGGCTGCCCCACCCCTGGAAATGTCCAAGGCCAGGTTGGGCTGGGTTTGGATTAACCCAGTCTAGCAGAAGGTGTCCCTGCCCATGGCAGGAGTTGGAATGAGATGATCTTTCCAGTCCCTTCCAACCCAAACCATTCTATGATATAATCCCACAATGTGTTATGATATGATTCTGTTTTGGTTAAGACCCAGACGTTAATGTGAAAAATATTTGGAATGATTTTGTGTTGAATGTAAAGCTTAACTGTCCATAATCCAACCATTTTATTTGACCACAGAGAGAACTGGGTTCTAGATATTTATTAAAACATTAAACACACAACCACTGTTGTGTATTTAGACATCGTGATGATTAGGTCTGTCTAGATACTTTCACAGACTTTCCTTTTTTTGCATTTGGACCATAACTATCATCATGGTGATATGTAGTTATTAAGAGGTAGAAAGAGTGATAAGAATTCTTTAGGCTTTCTTTTTTTAGTTAAATACAGAAAAATATAGACAAAAACTACAGAAATGTGAGTGGTATTGAGTGGCACTTCTCATTTCATTTCCATTGAACTGTGATAGTTCACTCCAGCCAATGATCAAAAGCAGTATTTTCCTTTAGCTGTAAATTCCTCTTGTTCCTCTACAGATGGAGAGAGGAATCCTCTTCCCTTCTCTGTCTAGAATTCCAACTCTTACCTCTGTTGTTATTTATGTTATTCCTGTTTCCAGCAGCAAGAGCTGTAAAATTTCAAATTTCCAGGGAAGTAACCCTGTTGATTTCTTAGTCCATCCCCTGACTGCTGTCTCTGAGCCTGAGTTATTGCCTTCTTCAGGCAATAGTGTGACACTTACATTTCCCCTCCTCTCTTCTTACACAAATTAGCCCTCTCAGTACCCTTTTCTCTGCTCTGTCCAGGTTGTGTACTTCACAGCTACATTCCCCTACGTAGTTCTCATCATCCTTCTTATAAGAGGAGTAACTCTGCCCGGAGCTGGAGATGGGATCTGGTACTTCATCACCCCCAAGTGGGAGAAGCTGATCGATGCTATGGTGGGTTTGCTACTGCACTTCGAGCTGCTGGGCTGAATAAATCATACAGATCTCTCGGGGTCTGCTGAAAGCATTTTGCACGTGCAGAGGCAGTGTTGTCATCTGTGGAAACTTGTTCTTCATCTTATGTGGGTGAAGTATTATTTAGGGTCACTGGTAGATAAAACATCAGTATGTGACGCAGATTTTCCTCCTGATCTGTATTTTTTGTTTCTGAATGTATTTGAACTGATATGTATCAAACAATACAGTTTTTATATTTGTGTCTTCCATATACAGCAAGGTTTATATTGTCCTTTTTTACGGTCTCAACAGCAGTGCTCCTTATCAAATGGGCCTGATGTATTTCCTGGCAGGATTTTGTTTTTAAATATTCTGTTGACATCCATTGGTCTAAAGTTCATTTAAAGTAATTGTGTTAATCCCCTCACAGCAATATTTAACAGTGTTACTGAACTTTCTAACATTCTTTCCTGAAGCTGATGCTATTTTCTTTCCTACCTAGGTTTGGAAGGATGCTGCCACTCAGATTTTCTTCTCCTTATCTGCAGCATGGGGAGGTCTAATTACCCTCTCTTCATACAACAAATTCCATAATAACTGCTACAGGTGTGTAAGAGTGAAGTGTGTCTGTTTCATTAAACAGGTTTGTCCAAAACCACTTGTCCTTCATCTTGCAGAAATCTGGTTTGTAACTCTCATCTCCTGACTTTTTCCCCTTGTCCTTTTTCTATCCCTTGTCATTTTTTTCTCTCTTGTCCATTTGTCCTTTTTTCCCCTCTTGCCCTTTTTTCCCTTTTCTTTCCTTTTTTATTTGCGTGTGGGTTTTGTTTACATTTAACCATTTTTGGTTTTGTGTATTTTCTCTTCTCCCCAGGTCCTCATCTAGTAGTCTCAAAATGAGCATTTAGGCTTATTAAAGTTCCTACTGGCTCCTCATTTTCAGATTCGGGAGGCTGAGGTTGAAGGGCAATCTGGGAAGTGTCAAGAGCTGTGAGCAGTGAAACAGAGTCACTTGGCAGCCTCTGCTGCAGGACAGCCCATGTGTAGGGTGGGCTGAAGTTTGCATTGTGAAACATGCAGGACTTTAACTTGCAACTTCCATATTTGTGATTCTTATGTCTCCTAAATGTTCTTTTTCCAGTTACTCTTACTGTAGTTCTACATGTGTAAGGTTATCTCATGTTATGAAATTTAAAATCTCTTTTATGTGAAATCACTGAAAGCAATTTTTGCAAGAGAAGAAGTCAGAGTATAATATTTCATCCGAAAGCCTGCCAGCTAAAATGTCTGCAGACGAACAACACAAAAGCAAGTGGCATTAGTGGAGTGCTTCCCTGCTATTGTACAGTCTTTAAAGCCAGTCTGGAGCAAACCTCTGCCAATTCCTGCCATGCCAGAGGTGCTGGTTCAGGACAGCCAGCAGCACACACAGGGACTCCCCCAAGAGGATGCTCAAAACCTTTCCCAGATCAAGACTTCAAAGCAAACACTCCTTGGGATTTCCATGGCCATATCCTACAATTCCCAAGTAGAGAATACAAAATACTTAAGTTTAAAAAGAAACGTGATCAGGATTTTAAAAAGGAATTTCAAAAACATTTTTACTAGCACTCAATAGTAATTTAATACAATTATCCCAAAATATGGATGAAAAGTAATGGTGTTGCATACTCAGTAACTCCCACCCAGCAATCCTTTAGGTCCTGTTTTTGAAAATGCTGTTCCTGGGCTGTGATTTTTTTTTTGTTGTTGATGAGTGAATACAATCAGAATATCAGGGAAAAAAGGCAGAAACATCATGCTGCCTTTCTGCATTAATTTAAAAATGTTTTGTGGAGTTTGGAAGATGTTAATGAAAATTTTGAAGGGAATACATGGTAAAGAAGTATAAAAATCTTACAGTTCCAATACCAAATACATGCTTTACCTGTGTTAGGGACAGATATGGGAGGCTGAAGCAGAAGTAATTAGAAAAGCTTAGTTACTTCTAATATTTTTAATTTTACAACACAACCTTGAATACTGAAATGAAGCATGACTGTTTTCTCTTTCAATTTTTATATTCATTACATTTTAATACTACAATTGTACGTTTCAGTTACACATTAATTTTAAACATAGTCAAAAATCTATAACTGCAGTAAATTTACATAAATTGACTTCATAATGAATGCCAGAAATATTTCAAACCCATCTAGGTTTTGGAAGAAGGTTAACACATGATGATTCCAAACAGCACTTTGTCATTTTTTTGTGTAGGCCCAAAGATTTAACAAAATCATTCCTGTTACGAGATGCTCTATTGGAAATTCTAGAAGTTTTGCATCTCAGTGAGGTTCTTTGACAGCTTTTCAGGTTGTATTTCATTCTGCTCCTGACAAACGAATAGCAGTAGGAATAAGCAATTCTAGCCAACACATAACCCCCAAACATTTAAAGTGAGTGACCTGTCTTTTCTGAAGTTGCAGTAGTTTGTGGGGAAGTTCTCTGGATACACATACGGTTAAAAAAAATCCTATCAAGAGTGTAATAACTATGGATGGGGTTCAAGAGGGCTGGTTTCCTGTCAAGTCTTGATATATCCAGCACAGTAAGACATCCAGACATAGATTTCTTGAGATTCCCTTGACAATAACAACAATGGAAAAATGTACGAAGGAATCCTCTCTCTACAGATAGGAAAGTGTTTGAGTGAGTTCTGCAAGGTGCAGAAAGCTTAACCCTGAAATTTTGTGTATGAGCACAAGAAGGATACAGACAAAAATTATCTTACCTGAACAGCAGTGGTCAGTCCTTACCTAACATAGAGAGTGCAGATGTCCTCATGAGCCAGAGTCAAAAATTGTGTTACAAATTGTGTCACCATGACTGCCTCTCTCCTTCAGAGAGGCCAGGAGCAGACGTGCTTGTCCTCCTGCATGGTCTGTGGTTCCTACATGACACACGGGTGATGGGAGCTTGCAGAGCTGGTCACGGGTGGTGCTGAGGAGACTTCTGTGCTCTCTGATCAGCATCCAACACACCTGATGAGTATAAAAGTCTGCCTTCACCAGCATTCCCACAAGATGTGTGTACTCCTGAGAGACTCCTGAAAGACATGTACAGAACCTTCCTTGTGTGTATCCCAACGAGCTTTTTGTGTTTTCTTTGCAGGGACACCCTGATAGTCACGTGTACCAACAGTGCCACAAGTATATTTGCAGGCTTCGTCATCTTCTCAGTTATTGGCTTCATGGCAAACGAACTCAAAGTGAATATTGAAGCCGTGGCAGACCAAGGTAGGGCTCACTGGCATTTTGTTCCCTAGGCAGGCACCCCATGGCACTTCCAGGTCTGTTATTAATGATAACATTGATATTGGAGGTGGGAATGATGGGTCAAACTGGTGTGGATTAGTAAACCACATGAAGGCATTTCTGTACAGGAGAAGGTACCCTGGGAAGTCAAGATTTTAGCTAAAGCCTCTTAATCACTTATTTGGTAAGAGAAGGAAGGAAGGTGAGGCTCATTTTAACTCTTTGTGTAAATGACTGACCGAGAGTGGGGTAGGACACTCCCTTCATGTGGTCTAAGGGATTTTTGGCTTTCTCATTTGGCTCTGCTGCTGTTTTACCTCTTCAAGGTAAAAGTTATCTCAGCTGATAGGAATTTTGGATGAGAGGAGGGTGAGCGAAATCTGGTGTGGGGGGTGGGTTGTGCTTCTGAACTGCGGGGAGCAAGGAGATGCCTCCATGGAGAAGTAAAACATTTCTGAAGAACTGATTAGAATCTTGGTTAGTGAAAAGAGAAGGTCATTAGTGGGGATCTGAAGGGTGTTAACTGGTCGAGCTGAGCACCACTATGCCAGTCACTGCTTCAACAACTCCAGGGATGAGGACACCACCAACCCCCTGGGCAGCCCACTCCTGCGTTTAACCACCCTTTCAGTGAAAAAATTCTTCCTGATTTCCAGCCTGAGCCTCCCCTGGTGCAGCTTGAGGCTGTGTCCTCTTGTCCTGTCACTTGTTCCCTGGGAGCAGAGCCCGACCCCACCTGGCTGCACCCTCCCATCGCTGTAGGAGTTTTTAGGAGTGATGTTTACATTAGTATTTTTATTTTAGACTTTACTTCCATTCTGGAACAAACAACAAAAGCAGCCCCAAAATCTAAACCACCCTGCACTCACCAAAAGTATTTGTGAGGAGTTAGAGCCAAAGACGCTGTGCTTGAGTGGGGCTGCAGTGGAAGCTCCGAGGAGATGGAGAGAGGTGGGATGAGAGACACGACTGCCAGGGATGGTGGAGGGAACACCTGGCTCAGCTGCTGCATCTCCCTGGAGATGGTGAACAGCTCAGCACAAGAGGTCAAAACCCCTTTTCTGCTGAGTGCTTGCTGGTGGTTTTGGAGTGAGCAGCTAGTGCCAGGCTGGAGCTCTCTGCTCCCGGCTGTTCCAGGGGTGTGGAAACAGCTGTGAGTGCGTTTGTAAGTCCCTGTTCAGACCATTTAAAATTATTTCACGAGGGTGATTTTGCTGCTCTCCGTGACAGAGGGAAACAAAATTTAGTGAAGTAGTGGAAGATGACTTTGCAATAGGAAGAGAGAGAAGATTGAGGATAATTGTGCACTGAGGGAGGGTGTTGCATAACCATAGTTAAAAAGCAGACTCAAGATCTGGTGAAAAGAACCAGCCCTTGTCCTTGTCTGATTTTTTTTTTTTTTAATTCTAAAGTTGTAATTTTTTTAGCAGTGAAGGATAAAAAAGTCAAAATGATGATGAAACATAATCTCCCTTCAAGTTTTCAAAACCTTGAATGAAAATGTTAATAGAAATAAGAAGGGGTTTTTACTTCCCCCCACCCTTTTTTTTTCCTTCCTAAAATATTAATCTGAAAAACACAGTATGTTTTTTCATTTAGAATCTTCTTTTCAGGAAAAGCTCATCTATCTGACAAAACACTTACCATGGAGGGAAAGACAGAATAATCTCTTTTTTTCCCCTACTCTCTGATTAAAAACATAGTACAGTTGAAAAATGATAATAATTTAAAATGGAAGTTCATTTGACCTTTTAAATGTTAACACATATAAAATATTTGAAGTTTTCCTGGCTTTAATAGACTTTTATGAAGAGTTCATACTAACCTCAGTCTCCGAAGCTGGAAAGGATGGGAGCCAGCCTCCCTGTGACTGCTGTCCCGTGGGTGGATGCCACCAGGCATGTGTTATCTAGGAGAGTTACAAGGGGCTGACATCGGGACGTGCAGTTTCACATTCTATAGTTTAACTTTTCCTGAAGGTGTGATTCATGGGAACTCATTATTCCGAGACTTAATAAAACTTCTCTATGCAGGCAGCAAGTGTAAACAGAGCCCTTATCTCCAACAGTCAAGAAGAAATCTTTAATCAAGAGCTTAAAGAGGTGTTTGTAAATACAATACTAGTTCTACATGCAAAAAGCAAAATTTTTTGCAGCACATTTTAAAGGCAGCAGCACTTACTAAGTGTTTTTTACTGTATTTTAACTCTTGTATTTGCCTTTTGTTTAGAAGAAACCCCAGGCACTTCCCAAGTTGCCCAAGGAGATGATTTTTATGCTGCTGAAACTGTATTTTTCTCAGCACATGAGCGAGCAGGAGTTCTCTCTTGAACAGAAGCAGCATGTGCAGCCGGAGGAACTGGGGTACTATGATCTAAATTAGAAATGTCCAGGGCAGAGCGACTGGGGAGCCCATTCTCTTGGCATGAGGACAGCCTGGCTCTCACTTGTATCTCACCTGGCAGGAAGGATCTTTCCGAGAGCTTGAAGCGGGCGTTCCTTTAGCTGGGATAAGTGGAGAAGAAGTGCCACCTACTGTAATGCTGCCACCACAGCCCTGCAGCCTTCGCTCCCAGGCAAATCCAAGCACTTAAAAAATACATTTTCTTTAAAGCAAATAGAAATTAAAGCCCAATATATCAAAAACAACAACAACAACAAAAGGAAAATTCCTGATTTAAGCTTTAAAAGATTCCAGCTCCTTAATTCTTGTGCTCTGCGTTATTTCAGGTTTTCGTGTGGATTTTTTTAGAATCACAGTAGTTATTACCTTCTGTCTGGTATCAGGTCTGAGCATCTTTTATATTCTCTCCTTATTTAACAGTGTGGCAATGAGCTGAAGAAGAGTATTTGCATTTCCATTCATCCTTGTAGCACTGAGGTGTGGGTGTTTGCCATGGGTTGCTGATTGGCAGGGAAGTGGCAGGAATTTGATCACAGAGCAGGACAGAAACGTGGCTGCAGTATGCAATTCTTGCTATTTTTTTTTTTTTTTTTAATTTGGATCAGTGTGTTGAATATGTATTCTGCTTGGAAAGTTGGAGTAAATAAGTAATTTAAAATTTACAGTGTAAATAGAAATTAATCAAGCAAGGCTAAACTCTGTAATGCTTAAGCCTCTCTGTAAATAAGAAAGATTGAATCTGCTAACCTTTATTTTTCTTATTTCTAGGTCCTGGGATTGCTTTCGTGGTTTACCCAGAAGCCTTAACTAGGCTGCCCCTCTCTCCCTTCTGGGCTATAATATTCTTTTTGATGCTACTAACTCTTGGACTAGACACGATGGTAAACTGCTTTTGTGTCCCATTCTTTTCCTTTTGATTTTCCTATTTATTTATTTGAAGAACCATGCAATTAATTGCTACTTCCCATGTGGGCAGTGAGACATGAAAAAAGAGGAATGATGTAAGGCCATCAATGCTGAAATAATTTTTGCAGAGCTTTGGTGCTGCCATCTGAGCATTTAACACCTAGGATTCAAAGTACTCTCTTCTGTTGTTTTACATCCAGTTGTACCACTTTGTGTGCGCCGACACGAACCCTTTATTTCGTCTTTCAGTTCGCCACCATCGAGACCATCGTGACCTCTGTGTCAGATGAGTTCCCCAAGTACTTACGCACGCACAAGGCGCTGTTCACTCTCGGCTGCTGCGTGTCCTTCTTCATCATGGGGTTCCCCATGATCACTCAGGTAATGGCACTGTCTGAGCATCACTGTCTGTGCCCAGTCCCCCTCTGGCGGCTGCTTCCCTCCTGCACAAGCTGCAAAAGCTTCGGCTGAATTCTGCCACATGAGACACACGGTGTGTCTGAAAACCTTTTTTTTTTTTTNTTTTTTTTTTTTTCGTTTTTTAAATGGATGTTCTGGCTGAGATATTCTTAAAAGACTTTGCTGTTCAAATCTTTCTGATAATCAAGCCTTTAAAATTTTCTCTAGCCAAGCATCTCCAAAATAGTGATGTAAATTGAGTATTCAACCCACNAGGACATTAAATCCTTTCCAAATAGATGAACTGGACTCATTATTACGGTGGTTCTGCTTTCAGTGATGATTTTGCTTTTGACATAGTATTGTGTGGTTAGAGACACTCNGTGTCCAAGGACAGGTTGGACGAGGTTCTGAGTAACCTGGTCCTGTGGGAGGTGTCCCTGCCCGTGGCAGGGGAGTTGGAATGAAACATCTTTAAGGTTCTTTCCAACCCAATCTATGAATTAAGGAAAAAAACCCCAAATTTGAATATCATATAAACATGGACACCTGTTTTGGGTGCCTTTCCTCCAAGATTAGACATATACTGATAGTCTTGGCAAACTGTGGACTTAACACTGGAATTTCCATCTACCAGTGATAATCTTCAGTATCTTTTCTCCACTAATACCACCAACGTTTTAAACTCTCAGCAATTTCAAGATGAGATGCTCAAAACCTTAATATTTTATCCATCTTTTCCCCCCTTCTTACTTTCTTTTCTTCCCACTTACCTCATCACTACCAACCCAACTTTGCTGTTCTAAAGCCCAGGATGGATTCAGCCCTTTAGTCACTTGAATTATGCTTCTTAACTCCTTCATGAAGACAGGACATTAAATCCTTTCCAAATAGATGAACTGGACTCATTATTACGGTGGTTCTGCTTTCAGTGATGATTTTGCTTTTGACATAGTATTGTGTGGTTAGAGACACTCCAGGTGGAAGGTCTGATCACAGTTCAGTCCTTAAAGGACTGAATTCTAAGTTTTCCCAAGCTGTCCTAGCTACCAGAATCAGGTGCACCTCTGCTTTTTTCTTGTTGGATTTGATACTCATTCAGCCAGGAGGAAGAAACTCTCGTGCAACATGACTTTGTGTCCAGTTGATGCTTGGGTGTGTACTTGGGTCCTGTTCCTCTTCACTCTGCCTGCCTCAATGCCCCGAGTAATCTTTTATTTTTCTCTCCTCAGGGTGGAATGTATATGTTACAGCTTGTGGACACTTATGCAGCCTCTTACTCTCTTGTCATTATTGCCATCTTTGAGCTTGTTGGAGTTTCCTACATCTATGGTAAGAAAAAATGTTGTTATTGGGCAGCCGACGTTGAAGCAACATTTTAGCATATGGTAAAGTGAAATTCTTAAGGAAAGGAGTAATTTTTCTTTGTAATAAAAAGCCTCAAAAGTCTCTTATTTTGGACAGAAGCATGATGGGATTTCAGGATACCCTTAAATGCATGTATTCAACAGACTTTCACACAGTCTCAAGTCGTTTTCCACCAATAGCTCAAAGATATGGGTATGAGAACAGACCAAACATTTGGAGACGCTTTTCCAGGGGTGCTTCTGTGCTTCAATAGTTTTAGGGACAGAGATGTCCTGAGCCAATAGAGGTATCTTTGCATTTGCAATGGGTGACCCTGGCTGGATGCCAGGCACCCACCAGAGCTGCTCCATCACTGCCTTCTGCAACTGGACAGGGGAGAGGAAATAGAACAAATGTTCATGGGTTGAGATAAGAACTGGGGCAGATCACTCAGCAAATACCATAATGGGCAAAACAGACTCAGTTTGGGGATACTAATTGTATTTATTACTAAGAAAAACAGAGCAGGATAATGAGATACAAATCTTAAAATGTCTTCCCCCACCCCTCCCTCCTTCCCAGCTCTAGCTGCTCCCCACAGAAGTGCAGGGAGGTGGGGAAGGGGGGTAGTGGTCAGTTCATCACAGGTTGTTCCTGCTGCTGCTCAGGAGAGGAGTCCTTCCCCTGCTCCAGCGCGGGGTTATTCCCACGGGAGACAGTTCTCCATGAACTTCTCTGAGTCCATTTCATGAGCAGCAGTTGTCCATGAATGTCTGTAAGGTGGGCCACTCCTCTGTGGGGTGCAGTCCTTCAAGGACAGGCTGCTTCTGTGTGGGTCCCTCTCAGGGTCACAGGTCCTACCAGGAAACCTGCTCCAGCGTGAGCTCCTCTCTCCACAGGTCACCAGATGCCTGCCAGGACCCTGCTCCAGCACAGGTTTCCCACAGGTTCACAGCCTCCTTTGGGCACCCCCCTGCCCTAGGTGAGCTCCTCCATGGGCTGCAGGTGGATCTGTGCATCCCTGTGGCTGCAGGGACACAGCTGCCTCACCACGGGCTGCAGGGGAATCTCAGCTCCAGCGCCTGGAGCAGCTCCTGCCCCTCCTTCTGCACTGACCCCGGTGTCTGCAGGGCTGTTCCCCTCACATATTCTCACCCTGCTCTTCTCTGCTGAAATAACACCTGTGCAATAACTTTTTGTCTTTTTCAAACCCATTATCAGAGATGTTGCTATCAGTCCTGGTTGGCTCAGCCTTGGCCAGCAGTGGGTCTGTCCTGCAGCCTCCAGGGATTGCCTCTGCCAGACACAGGGGGAATTCTTACAGCTTCTCACAGAAGCCACCCCTGTAGCCCCAAAACCTGTCCCTGCAAATCCAACACAGCATTTAACAACTTTTGTAGGCTTTTTTTGCCGTGTACACATCCAACCTTACCTTTTTCTTATTTGTCCATAGCATAGACTCAAGACTATGCAGCTACTCAGAATGACTAATTACCCACAGCAGTAACACCAGTTATACTGATCCATGTTGATGTACATTAAACTGTGAGGGAGATCCTCAGTTAGTACAAAACAGTGCAATTGCCACAGAGCTGCTGTAGTTACAACAATTGATACCAGCTGGTGATATGCACCCAAACTTGCCCGATGTTTTCAGGAGACTGATTCTTGGAAATGTGAAGATCTTCCCACATATCAGACGATTATTTATACCTGGAGTGTAAGGCTGTTTCTGCTATTGCTCTGGGCAGGAATGAATTGTATAGCTTAATCAGCTAGGCATAAAAATCCAGGATGTTCTGCTGAAGGTGCTTGTAGCCTCATGACCCTGGGTTCTGGTCCTTTTCACCAAATACTTGTGTCTGCCTGTGCTGTGGAGTCCACTCTGTAACATGAGAGCTTTAAAATATAGCACAGGTTTCAAATCATGCAGAATTTGGTGCTCTTGATTGAGAAATAAATGTTATAGACAGGGAATCAGCCCTTTCTTGTTTTCTCTAATTTCATGGAAGTACAGCCGTGTATTTTACCTCCACTGACATCCAGTTCAGTGATCATGCCTGAGAGATTGGCTGCTAAACCAGACACGACCTAGTGAGGAAATGTTACAGAATACGATGTAAAGATTCAAAATACAGAGAGAAAAGTTTATTTGGGCCAGTCATGTTTTGGTTGATCAAAATTCTCGACTTTCTTTTATGTCCCTGGAATGTAAGTAATTCAATTAGTGTTGGTTTAGAAGTGAAATGAAGCCCAGCTTCTCTAAAATAAATACAATTTCATAAGGGGTGATCAGTGGGGAGGCTTAAGAGGAGTTTAAGGGTTTGTTGGGGATTTTTTTGCCTTCTTTCTCCTCCTCACTTTGCTGACAGCATGCCTGAACAATGCTGTAAGAGATGTTTTCACTCTTCCTGGCCACCAGCATCGACAGCATCACCTGGTCAGTGCCAAAGATTGCCCCCTTTAAAACCACTGCCATCAGTGTGAAAGATAAAAATTTTGTGCTTAAAATATTTTTAATATTTTAAAAACTACTTAAATCTGTAAAATTTCTTTGCTCTGCATGATTTTAAATAAGGATGAAGGTAAATAGGGAGCAAGTACTGGCTGTGTTCCTCCTCTGAACACTGTGTGGCAGAAGCACTGCAAACCAGCCTCTGCGAAATGACATTTTATTAGGTTTGGAAGAAAAAACTGCTCTGGCCGGTGTCTGCTCTGCCCAGCAATTTCAGCATCCCTTAAAACATAAAATAATACAGAAATAATAATAGCTCTGCAAAGGGAGGACCTGAATGGAGAAGAAGGTTTTTTTAGTTAGCTACTACTTTAGTGTAATCAGATGTGGGAAAGATCTGACAAATTACAAATCATTCTTTCAATGCTTTCTGTACAACTGATTCTTCATCAACAGCTGTTGGTAAAGCCTTTGTTATAATCCATTTCAAAGACTGTTCCCTGGAGTTAACATTTTCCTAGACTAGGGAGGAGCTTCCAATCTTTTAAATGAAAAAGGAAAGACTTATTTTAAAATCATTACCTGTTTGACTAATGTACCAGAGCTACTTTTACTGTGCTAAAGCTACTTTTGTAAGGACTGTTCACAGAAATACATCTTGTACCTTTGTGATTGGTGTGTTGTAAATACAAGCAAAGCTGCTGCTCTGGTTATATTCCTTCAAGCAGTGCTTAAAATTGGCATAATATATTTTCAAGGTCTGACAACTGCTGTTTTACACTCCACTGACACCTTTCTCTGTGTACTTGTACTCTTCATGGCAAGCAGTGGCACAACAGTGGCAGGTGCTTTTATGATGAAATAAATTTGTCTTTAGTTGTTGTTACATGTTCTGCTTGCTGAGCTTGTTGTGATTTTTAAGTTAAAAAGAGACAGACGTGGTTATTTCCTTGTAATCAGTTGTTTTTTAGTAGAGTCAGTGCTCCATAATCCAATCAAATGCACCTTTTTATTTCACATGCTGGTTTAGATGTTTATTCTCCAGTTGTTTAGATTATGATGAATGATTAGTAAAGAACACTTTAGAGGTGGGCATTAAATTAAGAATTTAATCATCAGCATAATTCCCACTGTTGCATTTTTAGCATGAAGCTAAAGACAAAAATCCCTCTGTTTGAGTGAAACACTGCTGGAAACTGAAAATATATGATGGTAACTTTGTTCACGCTCCTTCCAGATCTGTTTTTTGACAGATTTTTTTTTACAGTTTGTTTTTGGGAAGGTTAGTTGTCAGAGTGCGTGGTAACTGCTGCTGTGTATTTGTAGAAAACGTTAGTAATTTGGAACATTTTACCTGTAGCAGAATAGTGAAGTAATTGTCTGGCTAGGTGTGCAGTCTCATTTTTAATGGGTTTTATATCTCAGCACTTATGAATACATAATTCTACTTTGGAGAGGGAAAAATCAGATGTGGAATATCGTGTGTTGTTTATTTCCCAAAGTTATTCAGCAGCCTGACTGATCTGAGAGGGAGACCAGATTTACTAAGATCTGGGGAAAAAACCTGATATACTGTTAACTAAAACATCCTTTGCATTTTTCTGTGGAACTTTTGCTGGAAAGAGATAAGTAGTGTGTAATCCCTTTATCTGTTTACATGCATTTGACTCTTAAATTGCTAATATTTGAGAGTACCTTAAACTGTGAATATCTACGACCATTCCAAAAAGGAACTTTTTTTTTTTTTTTTAATTGGAGTTTCAAACAGATC
Source organism: Platysteira castanea (assembly GCA_013397175.1). NCBI lineage: Eukaryota > Metazoa > Chordata > Aves > Passeriformes > Platysteira > Platysteira castanea. The sequence goes on along the minus strand of VYXC01007460.1, from coordinate 348,457 downwards.
TGTGCAGGTTTACATGAAGGTTGCATGAATTTTGGAGGCAGAAACCCCTGGTAATTATCCCGTTAGGTATCCCTTCCTTGCAGCAGCAAGGGAAGTGGACACTTTAAATGAGATTTAAACTTTGTGGAAACACCCACCGGCCTGTACCTCGTGCTGCTGCAATTAGTTTAAGACCAGCTCTGTTCCCAGCACAGCACAGGGGTGGCTGCTGTGAGAGCATCTCCCTCACACTCGCTGCAGGTGCTGCACAGGTAAATAAAACACAGGGAAAAATCTTACAGCTGCAGCAAAAATCTCCTTTCAGGTCCATCACTCAGTGACCTTGGAGGTTACATTTTCTCCAGACATACAAACTTCTATTTCAAAATAGAGAAGGACCCAATGAGTCAGACTGGTGCTCAACCACAGTGATTCTATGGGTCATAAAAATTACATGTATTTTACAGAGAAGAGGCTTTCTGAAGAAGAGCACTTGTGTTAGTCAGTCGAAAAGAGAAAAAGAGGGAAAGAAATTACAGTTACAGAAAAAAAAGGTGACTTCTGGGTCACCTTGTCTCTGTTTTCTGAGCTTAAATCCTATTGCAGGTTTTAATTTTTTCCCCTTTCCTAAATATAGTCCTTACAGTACCATTTTCCTGTTTAATTTCTGTATTTTTCTTCTCTGTTCCTTATCATGACACGGTTCTTTAGCTTTTCTCTCCCAGCCTGAACTGGATTACTGTGTGCTCAGCCCCTGGGCTGGGCTTCAGGGCTGCCAAACATCTAGCCCTGCTCCTTTCTCCAAGCTGCATCAGAAGGCGCTGGATGATGAACCAGTGCTATTCTTTTACCTTCTTAATTCTTGGAACAATCGGGTGGATAGATTTATTTCTCCTTGATATCCACAGAAAGGATTCCAAATTAGGTGGATCAAGCCTGGGGATTATCCCTTCTTATACTCTGCAGCTGCAGTGGCTGACTCCATACAGCAAGAAATAAAGTACTTTATTGCTTTTGTTCCAAGTATTTCTTCCCTTACTCAAAGCCTTTTCTCCAGTATTTAAGCTTTCCCCACATCATGCAGAATAATGCTTTGCAAAATTTAGATAAAACTGGCCCAAATCTTTAACATTTGTGTGACAGATGAGCTCAGACCTCTCTCCTCTTATTACAATTAGAAAAGCTGGAATCAATTTTAGCTTTGTTTTTATTACTTTTGGATCAATTACTGATAATGAAATTACTAATAGCTAAATTACTAATAACCAACAGGGAATGGCAGCTGCTGACTAACACACCTTTTCCTGTCACATGGCACGGCCAGGGAAGCAGCTGCAGAGTGGCTGCAATAACATTTTCCCATCTTGCATGTTTTATTAACTCAGGTAACTTTGTAGATGCAATCAATACAGTAATCTGAAGAACTAACATATCAGTTGGTCTTTTTGTTCAGACAACATTGAATATAATTTAAAATACTTACAGGTGTTCTCAAGCAATTTTAAGCATCACTTAGGTGAAAAATAACAGGGCATCACCAGTTTCAGTGCTAAGGGGTACAGCGTAATCCAGTCATGTAGCAGGTATAGAGAAGCCAAAATATTGCCTGTGCTGAAGCAGATATACAGATATCAATAAGGCTGATCTTCACAGGGAAATAAAACAAATAGACAAATAATTGCAGCTGCCCAGTACATATTATTAATGCTTTAACACAGAACATACTAAACATCTAATCTCAGTGTAAAAGCTCAGTTACTTTAATTCTTAAGAAGGAAATATTTTATTGGAATGGTTCCTACCCTATTAATCCCATTTTTTTACTGTGTAGTTAGATCCTCCATGGAAGTTTTCAACTATAAAGCTGGAGTTTGTTTTTGTAGTTAGACACGAGGGAGGGCACCAGAGCTCTGTTGCAGACTGCTTAGGTTCCTTTCACACCTAATTGCTTTTCCATTTGCCGTTTACAGGATTGCAAAGATTTTGTGAAGATATAGAAATGATGATTGGATTCCAGCCAAGTAAATTCTGGAGAGTCTGCTGGGCATTTGTGACCCCGACTATTTTAACAGTAAGCAAAAAAAAAAAAAAAAAAAAAAAAAAAAAAAAAAAAAAAAAAGAAAAAATTTAACATCTTCTCCAAGGAGTTTTGTTGTTGCTTGTTCATTGTGTTTCTGGCTTTTAATACTTAGAACTTGGATGCAGATATTTCAACACAATGCATGTGTTCTTGCCGTTGGTACGTAGTAGAAACAGTGTAAGTGATGGTGTTTTTCGGTGGAGAGGGATGGTGAGCCTACCAGGGAGATGGTGGCCTTTTCCTGGCCATGCAAAATGCTGCTATGGCACGCCACTGCACAGCAGCATTACAGATTATTTTATTTATATGTATATATATGTGTGTGTGATACTTATGTATGCACAGGGAAAAGAAAAGACATGATCCTCCTGCCTGCTGTCAGATTGAGCAGGGAAAAACCCGTTTTATCGACACATGAACTGATGTAAGAGGGATGCTCTGGGAAGGCTGAGGTGGAAACGCGGGTGAAAAGGAGGAGAAGAGAGGAGGAGCGGGACTCTCCTGTCCCCAAAGCCCCGGGCCCCGGGAGGTGGCGCTGCGGGCCCGCGCCGCGCCCAGGGGAGGGACAGGAGCCCTGAAATGCGAAAACACGGCGTGTCTAGTTTATTTTTTGTTATTCTTCCTATTTCTCTTTCATTTTCATTTCCTCCCCAACACCTTCCTTCAAATTTACTTAGTATTTGCTTCACGTTTAGGTCTCAATTTAATCAAAAAAATGTCACATTCTCAATTTCACCATTACTATGGAAGTTTTTTCAAGTCCAGGGGCCCAAAACCAATAACTGTATCTACATTTGCCATCTAGGTTTCTAGACACAGTGCTTCCTTTACATTTTAACCTAAGTGCAGATAGAATCTGCAATCACACATCATTTTTTTGACACGAGAATGAAATAATTATTTCAGCCATTCCAAAAGCTTTCAGCTTGACAAATCAGCATGAAACAACAGAGCCTTCTTTCCCCAGTATTTTCTGTCTGAGAGCACGTACCTCCACCTGGAAGTTCTAAAGCCTGAACCACAGGTGCGGCAAAATTCTGTATTTGTGTAGAATTTTAAATACTCATCATTTCACAGCAGTGCTAAATAGCTCCTACAAGTCACACAATCACGGAATGGTTGGGGTTGGAAGGGACCTTAAATCTCATCTCATTCCACCCCCTGGCCATGGGCAGGGTCACCTCCCACTAAACCAGGTTGCTCAGGGCCCCATCCAAGACTTCCAGGGATGGGGCAGCCACAGCTTCTCTGGGTGAGTATTTTTAGCTGTTTAGGTACAAGATGAGAAAACTTTCTGGAATTTCTGAAAAGACACACGTTTTGAAACAGTAAAGCATGAGCTCAGCTGGCAGGTGCTTTGCTGGGGAGAACCAAAGCAGTGACTCTCCACTCCTCTGCAGTTGCTCCTTCCAGAGAGGTTATATTTCAGCTCATGTGCTGGGAAGTTCCTGTGTGTGCTGTTCTTTAGTGCAGTGTAAGTTTTGGCAAACCTTTTTGTTCCTGGAGGGGGAAGAAAAAATGCACTGGATGAAGTTAACAATTTCTTCTCAGTATTGGTAATTCAGGAATGAGGACATTTTGTTCTGAAAACTGGAAAAGGTTTAGTTTTTGCAGGCAGGGATACCTCTGTGAATGGACCAGTGAGTTTTGGTGAGCTCAACAAAATCCTGAGTTGTGAAGAAATGAAATTTCCTACGGTGAGAATAATTTCTCCAATGAGTAAAATGAAGATAGTCTACTTTTCTCACACTGCCTTTCTTTACCAGTTGTCTTCACTGCACTACAATATTGCTGCCTGTGAAAACCAGTTAGATCTATTTTAACTACCTGTTGTTTGATTGTAGCAATGTATGGCTATAGTTTGCAAATCACTTTTAAAAAGTTTGAAGACATAGTCCAGTTTATAGTCTTAGGATGACATCAGTGAAATTCCTCTCGGCTTGGGGACCTTGTTAAAAATGAAGACATGTGCACATGGGACTTTTTAGCTCTTTTTTTTTTTTTTTTTTTTTTTCCCAGTGGTTATTTTCAAGATGCTGCCTTAGACCCTGTTTTACACTTCTGAAGGGAATTGTAAGGCTTTTTTGCAAATTGCTCAGATTCTTTACTAATCAGACTTGTGCTTGTAGCTACTATCAGTAATCACAACCAGGGAATAGGAAATTATGTTGTTTGTTGAGGAAAACAAATTTGAACTGACCGTGTTTACTCTCTAAACTTGCATGTTCTGTTGTTGTTCCCTCTAAATGCAATATTTAGTGAACTTACAGTGAGAAATAAATTGACACTGATCAGTCATAATTCAATTTTTATGCAATGGAAGCAGACAAAGCAAAACCAAGCAATGAATTCTTTTCTATTATTGCCTCTGTAAAGTTAATATTTGATACATTTGGATAGCCTAATATTAGACTTTCATTAGACTCCACATCTCTGGAACTAAAGCTGATCATTTTTATATGTGCCTTCACCTAGTTATACTTCTATAAATCTTCTGTGTGCAATTATTGCAAGCACAGGCATTTCCCAAAAGTTACTGAATTATGCACAAATGTAAGCAGATGTATTGCTGTTCATACAGTAAGTGAAATGGAGTAACTTAGCATAATCACATTAGGTAAAACTGCCAATAGACCATGTAATAAAGCATGTTACTCTAGGGACAAGATTCTAATTTCAATTATTCTGGCACAAATACAGTGATTTTTGTGGGATTGTGCAAGATTTCCTTGAAACTCATTAGATTCAGGCTCTGACCCATTTATTACAGCTTGTGGCAGCACCCTGCCTTAGGTGTCTGTGCTTTAATCTGTATTCCATCCACACCAGCTCTGTGTGTGGATACCCACCATTTGTTGCATAGCAGGCTTGTTTTGCTTATTCAAACATATTTGTTTTCCTTTCTTGTTCCCAGTTTATTCTCTGCTTCAGTTTTTACCAGTGGGAACCCATGACTTACGGAGCTTACCACTACCCAGGCTGGTCCATGGTGCTCGGGTGGCTGATGCTGGCCTGCTCAGTCATCTGGATCCCAGTTATGTTTGTGATAAAAATGCATCTAGCCCCAGGCAAATTTATTGAGGTAATTCTTCTGTCTTTTTGCTGTTTAAAAATATGGTCGCAGTAGACTGTCTCTTTTATTTTACATTGAGTTTTGTGATATTGAATGTCTAATACTGATAAGATTACTTTCTGGTAATCTAGTTATTGTGTTGCAAAGAGATGCCTCACTTGATTTAAAATGTAGACCTTCTATTCCTAGCATCTCAAAAAACATGGTCCTAAATGGTGGAGTGGTTTGTTTTATGAGATCTAGACAAATTTTATGAGGTTTTGTATGGCTTTCTTGGAAGAAATTTGCTGTAGCTTTGTTGGCCCTTTTGCAAAGGCAGCGTGTGGGAAGCATCAGCTGCTGGTGTGAACTGTGCCCAGGGAGCCTGGCAGCCAGCACTAGGAGAGGCCAGTCAGGAGCTGCCTGTGTGCAACGTGCGGGGTGGTTGGGTGCTGGAGTCATCCAGGACGTGCTCCACGAGGCTGTGCCACTCTCTGCAGTCCAGGAATAAGATGTAGAGCAGGAAGTCTTTTCATGCATCTCAAGCTACTTGTTATAAAACCTAGCTGGCAGTCTTTGCTTTCACCCTTCATCTCTTTATTCTTCTTGAACAAGCTGATCCTTCCTGGCACCTGGGCTTAAAATAGTTCCAGGTGGCAATTTCTTTTCAGTTTAAGCTTCTATTGTTTTTCTTTTTGCTAATTGGATTCCTGACACTTCCCCACACTGCTTCAGAAATGTGGTGGTCACCTTCTTCTCCCCACCCCTATGTCCTGTCCCTGCCTGTCGCCTCCACCTCTCCCTGGCTATTCCCATCCTGCTGGCTCCTCATTCCCCGGCAGGGTGTGGTACAGCAATGTCAGCATTTCATCCCTTCGCTGCCTTGCCCCTGTCTTCTGGAGAAGTTCAGTGGTCTTTTTTAGGTCTTTGAGGCTTTCTCGGTTCTGCCCTCCCATCGCTGCCTGCTGCCTGTGCTGCTCCCACCTTGGGAGAAGGAACAGACACGCGCTCCCCTTTTTGTAGCCGCTTTCGCAGTTCAGCTTCCCTGCAAATCCCACCGGGGCTGTTTCCTGCTTCAAAAATGAAAAGGAGAGAAAATGTACTAAAATAGTATAATCTTTTTGGTCTCTCAGTATGTCACACTACACATGCCTGAGGGAAAAGACCATGCTTCTCTGCTTCCCATAGAGCAAAGGAATTTCATAGGAGAGGAACTTTCACAGTGGTGGGACACCCCAGGGAGAGCATCCAAGCATGTGGTTGGCAGTGGGCAACGAGGCCACAATGTCTAAAGGGCCATTCAGCCCTCGTGTAGAGCAGAGAGGAGTGCCTGGGTCAGGAGACAACTGCCCCCACTGGAAATGAGCTAATGTGGGATTAGATTTACTTGTTCTTGGTCTCGTAAACGTCTCTCGCTGAGATAAGTGGTTCTGCTTCAAAACTTCTAACGTGTAGAACTGGCATACATATTGCCACAAAAGTAGGGTGTTTTTCTTACTGCCTTTCCCGGTGTGCACCCAAAGAAACACCCAAGAGTTGGATTTGTTTTGAAAGGGCTTTTGCTGGAGCTATTTCAGCTGTAGTCTGGTATTTCCTCAACACTGAGTCTGCTGCATAAAATTATTATGGTTGATTTGGGAGGTAAAAGTTGCAAACTGGTAATTAAGCAGAGATTAAAATAACTGATAGAGAGGTCTGATTCACTTTATTAGGTAATAAACATGTAATTGTTCCCTCTTAAGTCATCAGAAATATGTTTTCTTTCCTTTTTATCCGTGAATGCACTGATCAAATTATATATTCAATAAGGAACTCAGTGGAAAGATCAGAAAATTTTCGTTGTTTGCCAGGCTGACATTCTTGTCTTTCTTTTTTCCTGCAGATAGAAACGAAGCATTTTGTCACCTCAGAATTAAAATCTTTGTTCACTCATAGTGATGTACTACTTTTTGGTCATTTGTGTACTTTTGGGAAATATGCTAAATAGAAATCCAATTATTTTAATGCATTTACCCACTGCTTAGACCATTGGGCTAAGTAATTGTGCACATGTCCTTCAGTAAGAGAGCCTCGCAGTCTGTAGCAGTGGTTCTGAGCTCCCCTCACATGGTGCGGGTGAGAATGCATAATTAAAACCTGGGCACTTTATCCTCTATTAATCTTGAAAACTTTGTGCAAAACAAACGCTGAGCAGCGGAGCATTGCCGGGCCATCATCAATAATCTTAAATGAGCCTATCCTCACTTCTTCTGCATTGTAATTCTGCTCCATGGCACCAAATGAGACTCTCTTTTCTCTCCCCCATCGCAGCGGCTCAAGCTGGTGTGCTCTCCCCAGCCTGACTGGGGCCCGTTTCTGGCCAAGCACCGCGGCGAGCGTTACAGGAACATGATTGATCCGCTGGGAACCTCCTCCCTGGGACTCAAACTGCCAGTGAAGGACATGGAATTGGGGACCCAATGCTAATAATTATTACAAAAGGGCGGCAATAACATTGTCAGCCTTTTCTGATTTTTTTTTCCCCCCCACTGTTTCTTCTTTTCTTTTCCACAGTGCCTGAAGGTGGTTGCTTAGGAAAGCAGGACTTAGTGTTGCATGCCATCGGGAAGGCCTAACTAGACCACTTCCAGGTGTAGGTGATGTCCGTGACGTGTTCTGTGCCGGGTGACACAGCAAAAGCCCTGTGTGTGACAGGTGACATCTCCAGGTGTTGTCAGGTGTTGTAGGAATAAACAAAACCAAACCGACAATCTTTAGAGGAAATGATGTGCGCGGTTTGTCCCATTTCCCAAAGCACCCCTGTAACAGGTGGCTGTGATGGGACCAGGATTTTGCTACCAGTGTATTCCAAGGAAGGTTCAGCCCTCATATATGATGGATGTGAGCAAAGAATGGGATTTCCTTTAGTCCAGATGTAAATCCAGCATAAAGCTCCTATAGCAGTGGGGTTGCTTTTTCTACACTGACAGCCAACCATGACCCATCATGTCTGCACACCTCCCTTATGATTTATACTAACTTGGAGGGATTGTTATGTTATTTAAACAAGTGGAGACCTTTGAAACAGCACACCAGGAAGCAATATGTGGGGTAAGAACAGAAACACGATAATCCATTTGTCTTTTCCAGTAGAAAAATAAGAACACAGTCTTTTAAAATGATTAACTGAGACTGGGACTAAACTGCATTTGAGTCTAGGGGTGGTTTGGAAATGGTGCCAGAATGAGTTGTATGGGCACCACTGTTTAAGGTCCTGTCATATGTTTCATCTGATAATTTGATACCTGTCATTTCAACTAGGAATGCCTCAGTTATACAAAGTGTCTGAAAACTTGCTCCACGCCAGGTGCATCTGTGGTTTTACTCACTTCACCTCAATACTCTGAACATAATTTTCCTTGTTTCTCTGCTTTTGTTTACAGTACCTCCTCAAGAAGCCATCATATAATTTGTGCCTAACTTTGTATTCTTACAGTGGTAAGTGTAGTCTAGTTACCACCTGAAAACAGTTATTAGAAGTTAGATGTGCTGTTCAACTTTGTGACTCCCTGTTCATTTGCCTATAAACATCTTTATATAACCTGTAACCTTCAGATGGTGTATTCTTCTCTTTCAACCAATGGGGAACTAGCAGGACCCCACTTGTCTATATATTATATATATAGCACATAAATTCTTCAAAGCAGTATTCTCTCTGAAATGTGCATAGGGTTTTCCTCATTAAAATATTTTCATTAAATTAAAAAACCCAAATCCACAATAATTAACCGCTGCAGTCATCCACACAGATGCAACATTAGATATAGAAAATGCAAGGGCTGCGGGCAGAGGACAATTTAGTAGATGGCCATCATAACATTGCATAGCAGTAGGACATCCTAAATCATTACATTTTAGAAATCAAACATAAGCAATCACATGAATATTAGACTTAAATAGTTTTGTTACCTATTGGGCAGAGTAAAAAATAGAGCTTTATAAGAGTACATTTATTTACCTAAGTAGAAAATTAGCCCAACTTATTGTAAATGCAATAGAATGAGGGAGAAAAATATATCTTCAATAACTGGCAAAAGTTAACCTTTATTACCTTGTTATATCCTATACATACATATATGATATTTTTTAACGGTGATCAGTGTTCATGTAGTGTGTGCTAGTGATGTTTTATGTCCCTATAGATATCTTACCAATCAGTGTAGAAATGATGAGCTTAGTAGTTTAGCCAGTTTTTCCCTCCCCACAGACACTACTGTAGTAGCCTGTAAATGTTCTTTCCTTTCAGGGGCTGTTTCTATCCCGTTCTTTTGTCTGTCTGTCTTCATATTACAGGGTCTCAGGTAAATCCTCAGCTCATGTGTGTCCGTAGATCTGTAGGTGTGTTGTTCATCCCATTGAAGAAAACAAAAATCTAAACCTTAAAGTAACACTTCCACAAATTGTTAACTCCTTTTCTCTCTGTGTGTGTGTATATATATATGTATATGAAATATATTAATCATTTTGCTGAACTTCCTCTTTCACGGGGCAATTAGTGTTGCCAGTTCTAGGCACTGCTGGAGACCTTTAATCCTCACACAGAACAAGTGAAGCACTATCAGGGGTTGTCACCCAGGGCAGGGAGGGCAGATGCCACAATATTTTCCTCTGACTTCTGAATCTCCACTCCACAGGCTCTTGTTGGTCCCTGTCTCACACAGCAGCAAGACAGGACCCTCCTGTGAGCTTCTCTGCCTTAAAGCTGTTCCCCCTTGCTTCAGCTTCACCTGTTATATTAATAAAAGACTTGCTATTCTTACTTCTGGCTTTTATTTTCCTGACAGAGGCAGGTTTGAGAAGCCATGCTCTGTTTGACCTCACGAAGGTCCATAAGGGTGAGCTTGAAATTCGTTTCACACATGTAGGTGGGGCTGAGGGACCTTCCCCGGGTGCAGAAAGGAACCTAATGATTCTGTGATTCTAAGTCAGCACCTCTCTTGGGAATTATGTATTTCTGCTGGGGTAAATCACTTTAGGTCCCTCTTGACCAATATTGCCTCGCATCTTTGTTTGATTTTCGGAGCCCAAGCCAGTTCGTTTTCACTACTGCTGTCACTGAAAACCAACAACAAATATAACAAATATCCATAGATTTGGTCCTCTTTGAAAAAGAGAAAACACAGTTGAATAGTTTGAGAGTACTGAATCCTTTCAGTTCCTGGCTGTCTCAAGGTGTGCATTGGAACTGGGATCAACTCATTGCCATAAAGTTCCCTCAGTGTGAGGATGTCAGTCGCTGCCTACCTGAATTATGAAAGAGATATCATTTGAAGGAATACTGCTGGGGTATGATATCTTTTGGCTCAGATTACCAAACCAGACTGCATATGAAATTGCAACTGAATTGCTTTCCATGATTTATGTAATTAATCTGCTTGCTTTTAATTTAGATGTTGTTCCTGTGCCTGCTAAATCATTAGCACAGGATTAGGCTTGAATTTGAAACTCTGTAAACAGATGATTGTGGTTTTTTGCTAGCTGATCTTTGTCTTCAGCTTTGACCCCATAGCTAGGCTTGCAAAAACCTTTGGAAAAGGGCAGAAATGCATGCAAAAATCACAGAAGATGTGATGTTTTCACTGTATGTGAAAAGTAGGGGGTTTTTTTGGTCATCTGAGACTTTTTCTAAAGAGTTTTACTGTCCATATCTGGAAGTTGAGATTAAACTAACCAGCAGTGTCTTCTTTTACTGAGAAGTTACCTTGAAGTTTGGGAATGCACTTCATTTACCATGTTCTAAGGAAAGTTTGCATGTACTTTGATAATTTTCTAAAAACCAATTTAGTAACTAATAGCATAACAGTAAAGATCTTTAAAAGAAAAAAAAAAGGAGGGGAAAAAGCCATATTAGTAAAAATGTGATGTATGTACTTTCAGATCTATCTATCTTGTGAGTAAAAAATGTTTAAATTTGGTGAAATTATGATGCATATTTTTTCTTTGAAATTAAATTGAATTTCTGGATGAGCTGAAATGCATTACTGTATGCATTAAAGATTATACCTAATGCAAATGCTTGCCATCTTCAAATTCTTTGGGGTCTTCCTAGTGTTTTTAATATGCAATATTCAAAACCTGTGTTTCAGCTAGACAAGGCAGCACTCTGTTTCCAAAAGAAGGGTTTAACAAAATGACCTTTAATTGAGAAAGACTTGGATTGTCTTTTTATGATGTTTCAATTGAGTCCAAGTAGTTTTTTGATTCGTTTCTGCTCCACTGACCACATTAGATGTGCCTCCACACTGAAGATCACTGCGTCTGATACGCTGTGTGACTATCTCTTACCATCAAATTCCAACACCTGATTGCTTTAAATACCTTTGGTCTTTTTGTTAATGTACAGTTGTATGAGTAATATGATTTCTTTTTGCCTGTGTTAAAGCAATGTTTATGCATGGCAGTCATTGGTCTCCTGTTGGTTTCTTATTTTGCAGCTCCACTTTTTCTTGCAATCAAGGACAGGCTTGTAGGGACTGTGGGTTGCAGACAGCAAAGCTTTTTGACCAGAGGCATCCCAGAAAGCTTCTCTGTTCTGCTGTTGTAAGAGACGCTTCTTGGTTTGTGGTTAGATGGTGTGCACATAAGACACGTGTAAAATAGTCAGAGCTTGATATTCCTGAGGGGCTCAGGTCGATGACTTGAGGCAGGAGAGGAGAGGCATTGGGGTTTCTGCCTTTGCCACCCTCAGGCAGCCTACGGCCAAAGATAGAAGGTCTTCCTGAGGGGTTTGTCATAATGTGAGAACCAGGTTGGATCTTAATGCTTGCAATATTTTTATTTGCCCATAACATTTAAATACATCTTCAGGTAACCATTTGCCTTATAGCTATCTTCCATTGTTAGGAAAATTGACTAAAACATGTTGTTATCTGTCCTTTATATTACGTAGTATTACCTTGTAAGGTAGATGCTTGGCTGGTATAAATTGTCACAGCTTTGTCTGGAGCTGTGACAATTTACACCAGCTGAGAATTTGCTCCCTGTGTCCTATGGCACTTTATTACAGACCCATCACTGATGGGTTAAATCTTAATTACTTGCGTAATGTCATATATAAATATATATATATATATTTACAGGCATTCTATGGGGTACTGCTGCCTATGGATAAAGATTTGTACCCTAACCAGATCATTACGATTTTTTCATTAGCTGTATGTGCAAAAGATATATTGTTACAAAGAATGCATCATCTATATCTCATGTAGTACATATTAAGTTGCTGTATGTTGTTAATTTCAGAAATCATTATTCTTGAGGCCCTACCTCAAATTTTGTATTTATGTGTACAAATGCAATTTATTGTATTATATATTTGCCTAATATATTTGGATGTGATAAATTAAAATTATTCAATAATGTATGGGCTCTAAAGACTCTAAATAAATGTCCAATGTTTAAAACAGAAATAACATCAACTTTTCTGGTGAATGAAATGTCTCTTTTTCCACCACCTCCTTCCCCACCCAACACACACCACAAACATCATTCTTACTTAACACACAGCCTTAAGGTATCTGCAGGATTGATCCATTTGATTGTTAGAAACATTGAGCAGCAACTGGAAACAGCCCTCCTGGGAAATGGGGATGTTGCACAGCTGCAGGAACAAGTATCATTTAAATGGCCGGTTTCTTAACTATTGAGTGTTCCGTACCTTGTGGAACAATTGATTGCTTAACAGAGGACCAACTGGATTTGCTTAAATCCTTCTTATCCTATCAATTAATTCACCCCAAAGGTTGTTAAACTGTTAAAAACAAGAGAGGTTCGTATCTGCTGGAGATGCAAATGGGAGGCTGAAAAGAGGAGCAAGTGAAGAAGGAAAGTGTAAGGAACAGTTTCTGGTGTTATCGTACCTTGTGTTCAAAGTCGAATTCCTGTCGTGTGGTGAGGGCCATGTGCCACAACACTGATGTGGGAAGCAGGTTCTTCCCTTCCCAGCCTGCTATGGAAATGGCTCTGGTCCAACTTGTTTCACTGTTGGCAGACATGAGCTTTTGAGAAACATTCCCCAAACGCAGCAGCTGAAGCACGATGTCACGACGTGTCATCAAAGGTGGTAACACAAGAGGTACTTGTGCCAAGTGCATGATTCATTTCAGGCGAGGCTCTGAACCTGAGGACTGCTCTGTACCTAAGCAGCAGGACTGTTTCACCACTTCTGGTACTTTGTTCTGTCTTTAAGCTTACATTTCTCTGAAATGTGCCTGCGTGGGTAAAGGAGGTGGTAGGACCTGGTGATGGGAGACTACAGCCACTCTTTGCACATCATCTTTGCAGGTGAATTTCATTTTGGGGAAGTCTGAAGTTACCAGCGAGCATTATGAGAGTCCTGAGAGAAAACTAAGTGCCATTAATATCCTTCTCAGGAGGAAAAAGGCATATGGAATGTGTCAAATGCCCAAAATCAACCACTGTAAGTCAATGATAGAACACATTGATTTTAGGAGTAAGAGACAGTCATTTGCTGTCACAATTAGGCACCTACTGCATCAAATCTTTAAACTCATGGGAACAGATAAAAATCCATGTCCTTTTAACTTGGTTGTATGGATTCACCACGGCCACAATTTAAACCAATGCGTGTTACTTAACAACTGCAAGATAGGCACATGTTCTACTACAGTGCTCACAGATGCACTTCGTCTGAAATAATTTTACTCTTTTGGTGCTGAAATTCCTATGGTCAGCGTGAAGGTTTAAGGGTGCATCTTATGCCAAATAGATTATTCAGCTGTAAAGTTTAGTTTAGACTTTTCAGTCTTCAAACATCAGCTAGCCATGTGTTTGGGAATTAAAAATAAAAAAGAAGAGCAGTAGGTATTGCTCCATGACTGCGCACAGAAGTAGACAAATGATTTCTCTTTCCAAGGCTTCACTCTGATGGATTTGTTACTTATGTAATTATAAACCCTAACGTGGATACTTTTAGCCTGCTGAACTGATTATATAGTCCTTTACAAGTATTTGTCAGCCGGCAAGGCAAGCATGGCATGTAGTAATCCCCCCTTCCTTTCCACCTATTCTTCTTCGCAGTATTTGGGTGTAAGTGCTGCTAATTCTTGCCCTCTACTGGCGGCAGAGCAAACTTGGCTCGTACAGATCGCAAGCATTCCCGTGCAGCCAGGCTTTCCAGGGACGCAAGCCTTACTTGTGAACCGAGGAGGTTTTCTACCCCAAGAGCTACAGGTGGTGGGCTTCGGTCTTCTTTTATTTATTTTTTTTTTCCCCCAGGTGGAAGCACTGCTGTTTCCCACCGTTTGCAGTGCAGCTGGCAACTGAGCCCCCACATATTAAGATACCCTTGAAGTAACAGCGCTTTTGGTTGCATTTCAGCTGTGGCACGCCGACAGCCCTACAGCTGCTCAAGAGAGACACTGGGCCCGCTCAAAAATCCTTCCTCAAACTACAAAATGTCACAAGCTTTGTGGCTGGCAGGACTAACAGTTTAACACCATCCAGTTAGCAACTTCACAATAATTTAGGTCAAAACCAAGATGCATTCAATGACCAACGGAGAATGCGAGAACAATATTCATAGGAATATCATCTGAGCTGAAATCCAGCTCAGTTTCCAGGACAAACGTTTCACTCTTGCAAAAGTACCTTCAAAAAATTTTTTTTTTATTGCTATGAATAATCAGGAACACAGTTTTAATTCTTATCTGGAAGTCAGGCTTTTCAGCTATTTATGCTTCCCATAAGAACATATCAGAAGGTCAGATTTTCCGGCCATAAAAGAAGATGATTTGTTGCCATTAGGGGAGGTGTAAGAATAGTGCTGGCGGCAAAAAGGGGGTTTTTTGTTTTCCATTCGTTTGCCCTATCCTTTCTCCGTATGAACAGCTGAACATATGTGCTCTCCAAATGCTCTCCAAATGTGTGATCATTTGGGCATTGAGCTGGACTATAGGAAGAGCCACAACTGTGGTACCAGCTTTTTTCAGAGCACTTTTTTACCAAGCTGCTTGTGTTACTTTTTGCAGTACCTGTGGGCTTTTGGGTGCTTCTGGTGAACAGAAGAACAAATCAGCAATGGTTAGGGTATTCTTTATCCATGAGATTGCTCAAGATGTGTTTGAAACTGTGCTTTACAGCTGATAACATGGTGCAAATTTTTGCATGTACCCACAGTATTTTTTTTTATAAACAACATTTAATCCAGACTTAGGTTAAACAGATCTGTTTGAGACTCTATCTACGACCAGTCTAAATTGTATATCCACTTAAGACTCTGCATCAAGTGGAAAATGGAAAACTTGAATTAGGTTCTATTTGGTATCTAGATAGACACTGGTTTTACTATCAGATAAACGCAAACAGACCCAAGCTAATAGGAAATGGATATAAAGACCTGTTCCACAAAAAGGAATCTCTAAAATCAGACAGTAACTGCTATGCAGAACACTGATGTTATCAGGATGGCATGGAGGGGTGTGTCTTCACGTGCTGAGGTACCGCTGCCTCTTTCTCTTGTTGCTATGGTTATACAGAATATCGGTGTATGCTCACACACGCTTGTGTACCATGTGTGTACCCCTCCTCACGCCCCGTGGCTGGTAACAGGGCACCCCAGCCAAAGGGAAGAAGCTGCAAAGTTAAAGTCGAAGAAAAAACTTGTTTTGATACACTGGAGATAAATTACTGAGGTGCTTTCTGAGTGGCCACCCCCGAGGCTTCCTGGAGTGCATTACCTTGCTGGCAGCCAGAACAGCTGCTTCCAGACATCTCACTAATTAAATAATTAGGCAACCAAGTCAGACCGTTTGCTCTTGCCAATGTAAATGTGTATGAATGCAACTGCACCCCTAAGATGGGCATGATTTTTATGGTACTATCCTAACTTTGTCCAAATGTGCAGCTTATTATTTAACATTTAAGATGGCTGGAATTTGCACTGTGCAGCACAATATCCCGATGAGGGGAAGCAGCAGAGAGGATGATCCTGGGGCTTTGAACTGCACACCAACTGGAAATCTCACTCTGCTCTCTTCGATAGGGTGGGAACATCATCTGGGGCCAGTAAATTTTCCTTCAAAATTAAATCAGGTGTTCTGCAGGGAAGAGTCATTGCATATAACCGAGGCATGTGGTAGTTGTTCCTTGCCAAGGACCGAGCCAAATTAAAAGGCTGAAGCGAAGAAATACTTGAAGACAGGTTTTAGAACAGCTATCAGAGCAGATTCTCATATGGCTCACGAGTATCTTTAAATACTTTACCTCCCTTTTACACGTTAGAGGCATGAAAGCGCAGTTAAGGGAGTTGAGCAAGGACACGCAAGAAGCCGACGAATGGCACAGGTTTCTGTATTATATCTCAGAACTTCTTTTTGTTTATTCATACGCTTCATAAATTATTACTAAGAGTAAATAGTTAATGAGGGTTGATCCTTACGCAGAGAAGAAGGGGGAAGGTGCCCTGGAGCCGCTGGCGGAGCTGCGCGGCCGCACCTCGCACGCGCCGGGGCCGCGGGACGTGCCGCAGCGGGCGGCGGGCACCGGGCACCTCTGGCTCGGGGGTCCCCGTTGCGGGGAGCGGGGCC
>VYXC01007460.1:303346-331579 GCA_013397175.1 Platysteira castanea | reverse complement strand
TCCCGCGGGGACCGGGAGCGGGGGAGCGGTGGCCGGCGCGGGGTCCGGGCGGGCGGTGCGCGGTGGCGGCCCCGGGCTGTGCCTGGGCGGTGCGCGGAGCTTCCCGCGGTACCGGGCGGGGGGCGCGGCGGTACGGGCGGGATGCGGCTGCAAGCGCGTTTTTCCAGCCGGTGCCGTGCCGGCTCCGTTCGCTCTCCAGCCTTGCGCGACCCAAGTACCGCTTCTTGTTCCTTACAAAGGCTTTGTTCTTGGTCCCCGGGTACCGCTCCTCCTCGGTTGGAGCTGCTGAGGGGCACGTTTCTCCGTGGTGCTCGTAGCTATTCTCAAGGAAATCACCCGGCACAGTTATTAGAAGTGCAAAGGAATTAATGTTTTATAATTAAATCCTTGTAGTAATTATAACCTCATCAAAATCTACAGAGAGGTGCGGCATATAATAGTTGGAAGAAAATACGGCCCGTCCCTTTCATAGTGGTGTTACCCCTGATAATGCATACAGAAACTTTAAATGGTCAACAGGACCCAAAACTCTACTACTCGCAAAGTTCTTTGTATGCAACAATTGCCACCGAAGTTGAGAAAGGAAAGAGCAAAATGCCTCTTCTAGAGCCTCTTCTTTACCATTTGAATGGTTTTCACGTGGGTACGTGCAAATGGCTTGGTTGTGTTGAGTGTGCTTTCAGTAAAAGTTTTTCCATCCCCAAACAGCACGTTACACATGTCGAGAAGATTATAAATGTGCTACATACCTTGCATGGCTGCACATTAGCTAGATGGAGCGTGGCATGATTGCTGGTGCTTGGGTGTAGGTGATAAAGGCAGAAGCAGAGAATAAAAGCTGTCAGAGCTGTAAGGCAGAATTAATTTCTTTTAGGGATTTCCTAGTGACATCATTCATAATTATATGGCTTAATCCTCTAATCTACTGTAGTGCCTTCAGTTCACATTGGGCCGAATCCACCAAGTCCTGAGATGATTTTTTACTCCCGCCCACCTGCCTGAAGCATTTGGAGTGTTGCTTGTGTAAGCCACTGATATAAGGGGAATGGCCCAATTACTTTAAATAGGAATAGAAAGCAACATCATCCAGAATCGGGCCCAGGCGTTGCACAGTTCTCCAGTGAGAGCAGACGGCTTGATGCTTAATTTTTACTTCAGAAAGAGATGGTATTTCCAGCTGCTTGTTCCACTGAAGAGAGCAGAAAATACTCGATGCAAGTGTGGTTGATATGCCTGTGGTATCTTTCCGATAGGCTGGGGGAGACCACAGGGGAAAAGGAGACTTGGTTACCGTACTGAAGCTGCTGATTTGTTATTTATTAGTTATTAACTAGGCTTTTGAGTGCCTGCTGCCGTTTGAAGACCCAGCTCAGGAAAATGACTAGGTATTTACAGCAGTGTAGACTCTTGCTAAATAGTTACTGTGACATTAGAAGTGGTCTCTGTTTTCACAAGCTGGAAGGAAACACAGCTGAAGCTGTCACACAAGATCCTTCATTGGCATAAATCGAAGCCTGTGGAGCTACAGTGATGTATACTTGTTGAGTCTTGGGTATTCAGGCTGGAATAGACAGCTTTAATAGAGCAGTGTAGCTACTGTGATTTATGGGAGTGCCTATACTTGCTTGCTGTGGTTTCTGTCCCCACCCTGTTGATGGCTGTGAGGGAGCTTTCACTTACTTAAATGGGGTTGAGATTTGTCTTACTGAACGCAGCTTGTCCTTTCTATTGAGCAAGTTTTAGTACCTACTTGACCTCCCTTCATATTAGTAGATTATTGCTGATCTGAATAGATGTAACCTCTTTGTGATGAGGAACAGCATACTCTGTTTCTCACAGGGATGGCAAACACTTTTCTTTGCTGATAGGTAAGTTCACACCATTTACATTGTGGTGCTTTTCTGCTGGATGGAAACCTTAGAAGAATAACAAGTCCCTTCTTGTTTTGGTGCTGGTCTTTATTCCAGGAGGGAAAGGTGTTCTTGGTGCACCAGCGTGGATAGTGTCAGTTGTGGTCATTCAGTGCCTGAGTGTCTAGGGTGGAAGTCAAAGATAGTACTAAAAGCCTGATGATGTTGCTGATTATCTGGGAAGTGTTTACCTTTGGAGAAGTTTATCTGCGTTCTCTAATATTCTCCAATTCCAGTGTTCTAACAAAGGTGTTTATCCCCATATCCTTATGAAAGCACTGTGTATGTATGGATGTGTCAGCACTCTTGGAACTTCAGTTCCATCAGATGCCTGTAGATGTTAATTTTCCATGTAGAGTAAGGTTGCTAGAGACCTCCTAAAGCTGTATTTTCAGTATTTTTTACTGCTCTGTCCCTTGTGGAGTAGAATCCTTCACGTTAGCACAACATGTTATTCCAACAACTTTTAATCCTTGAGGAAAAGAGAACGTGCTGGAGTACAGAAGATTTATGAGTAGTATATGCAACTTCTTGGTCGTTCTGTACACCTCAGTAATTTCTCAGAGCCTTTCAAAGAATCAAACTAGAGTACTTGCTGCTTAAATGATCGAGAAGTATAGTCCTGGCATAACAAATCAATCAATTTAGACCTAAGTGTGAAGTCTACTTAGTGGAAATCAATCTGGACGTGCCTTACAGGTAATGTCCTTGCTCCATGGAAGTCAATGGGACTTTTACCATTGACTTCAGCTGTGTCAGGATTTCATTCTTGGAGCCTGTTCCTGTTACTAATGATGTTAGTGAAAAATTTCATTAGGAAAGTGTTCGGATTCCACAGAAGATATTTGACCTGTGTCTCAGGCATAGATCTCATGTCACGCTTACTGCTGTGCTGAGAGGAACACGGAGGTCAGGCTGACCACTTCCCATCCCTAGAAGAAAGGAGGTGTGTTTGATGAATTTGGTGTGCTAATCATCAGGTTGCTCTGAGCTCATCAACATAGCATTTTCAAACCTGTGGAGTCTGTGTCTTTTCTGTGAATCCCATCAGGTCCCTGCTAGATTGAAGAGTACCCAGGCATTTCCTGGGCATAAAGCTTTTATGAATTTCAGGTTTAGATTTGTGCTTGTCCAGTAGGTTCTCCCTCAGCCCAGAGGTGCTGCAGCTGGTTTGGCTGAGTGCATGTCTGCTGTTTGTAGGTAGGCTTTGGCAACAACAGAGGTGTCCTTCGGAAGCACTAGCAAACACTTTCGTGAGTTACCCAAGGCTCTTGGTCTACAGGATGGTGTTTTTTGCCCTGCTACCACATTTCCTCCAGGGTCCTTTGGTCTAGCTGGGAAAATGGGTTACATTTAGGCTGTGAGCTGTGGGCCTGGTCAGTTGGTTGCAGCTAGGTAGGAAATGTGAGAGGAATTTTCAGTCCTTACATCTCCCTGGAAATAGTGTGACCAATAGATGAATGCTGCAAATCTCTCTCATTGTTTTGCATAGGTGGTTATGCTTTCCTTTATTTACTACTCTTTAACCTTATGAAGACACTGGATAAATGTCTCAGTGTTAGAATGTTTTAACATGTGCATAATAAAATCTCTGGGAAGGAAATAGTTTAATTGAAAGACTTGGAATAAAATAGGTTCTCTTTCCTGCAGCAGAGTTACTGTCTTATAAGTAATTACTGTGTAGAGTGTGTGTGTGAGTGGGAAGGTACTAGAAATGCTGTGCTAGATATTCTTCTCTCTTCTTTGCATTACCTGATTGGAAATAAGAATTGATCTAACTCTCTCTGCCTCCAACAGCTGTAGGATTTGGAATGGATCCTGACTTACAAATTGATATCATCACAGAGCTGGATCTGGTGAATACAACCCTGGGGGTAACACAAGTGTCAGGACTACACAATGCCAGCAAAGCATTTTTATTCCAAGGTGAGAGAAACATCCTCAATTTTCTTATCTCTCTTCTGTCTGTATGAGCTTGTAAGAGCTTTGATGCTTAAGTGATTTCCTGTGATGATGGTCTTACTTAACTGTTGCTTTCTTTTATTTCTATTTATTGGATTTAGTTCTTGAAATAGAAATGATATTTTTTTGTATGTGTGCTGTCAGGTAGTTGAAAGGGATATTTAGTGAAGTATTTCTGGGTAGGTTTTCAATACTCCCCGATATTTATTTCTCACTAAATATGTCAGAGTGGTTCCAAGGGATGGACTTTGTTGTGTTCTTGTGGTTTTTTTCTCTGTGATCATACACATGCAGAGAGACACTCAGCTAAAGCTGTGTAACTGTGAAAAGGCATTTAATGTGTTGGCACTGATTGGTAATGTAATAAGTCTTTCTTCAACGTTGTGAAAACTGCTAAAGTGGCCAAATAGAACACTTCTGTATTTAACTGCCTAAGCTGAGTATCAAAGACAGGATAAGTCACTTTGAATTGTGATTTCCCCCCTCCCCCCTTAATTAAGTATTCTAACAAAGTTCGTGCAGTGTTTAAAATTATGTTGGTTTTTTTTGTATTTTTGCTGAGTGAAATTCTGGATGTAGTTTTACAATGTATTTAAGTGAGGTCTAGATGAAGGGACAATGTCCCATGGAGCGGAAGCACTGAGTTACTACAATGTGCTAACTAGGCAAGAAAGACATTTCTCCGACTTGAGATTAACAGGTGAATTTAAGGCATGATTGGGAACGTTGTTATTGTGGAGATTTCCTACGTTTTTTCTTTACTGTGCTTTATTCAGTGTTGAAGTGTGCATATTAGTGTTTCCATTTTTCATATGTCTTCTGTAGCTGTTTTTAGAGGCAAATGATTATGATCTCATTTAGCTTCAGTTCTGGATCTGCAGTGCTAGGTGACTTACTTTAAATAATAAAGGAAATGGGTCTGTAATTTTAGTTCATTCTTTATCTGGCCAATACCAGTTTAGGAGTCAGAGCAGAGAGACTTCTGGAGACCACCTCAGGATTTCTTTCCTGTCTTTTATGATACACCAAGTAGCTTAATTTTCGCTGATTCCCAAATTAGTGTCCAGAAGAGCAGTGTTGATTCCTTTCATTTAAAGATATAAACTGTTTTTCTTTTGATACCCTGACTCCAGGTTTGTGTATTATGGTCAAACAATATTAAAGTGTAGTCATTCCTGTAAGGACTGCAGTGCCCTAAACATGTTAATAATTCCAATTGCTATTCCATGCAGCTAATTGCAGCCACACTGATGAGCTGCTCTGCTGAGTTTTCACAGACTGGTGGTCAGAGCTGTAGGGAAGAAGTCTGAGATGTGTTTGTCAGGAATTGGATTGAGACCACTGATACTGAAAATAGCTTTGAAAGATTAATGGTGAAGATGTTTTGGATATTCTATTCTTTTCTCCTTGGAGTTGTCCACCTGTAGTTTAGGAACTTAGGACTGGTGTAAACAAGATGGAACTTAAAAAATTCATATAAACAGATAAACTGCAAGATAGATGTTCATGGGAAGCAATAAACAAACACTCACTGTACGAAATGAATAAACAGTATGAAGACTGTAGTTAGGTAAATAAAACATTTTTGGATTCCCAGAACAGAAATTCTTTTTGCTAATGCACACAGGAGTAGCCCTGTGCTTGAGTATGACCTTTAGTGTGAAACTTCCTAGAAGGTGGCTCAGGAAGATTGCTCTGTTCAGTAAAGCTCATCAGCCCCTGGGTCATGAGAAGACTGAAGGCCTTTGCTGTCAGCAGGATGGAAGTCTGAGGCTGCCCTGTTCTCTTCTTCCCTCCTGGTTCATATCTGTTATTTGTTAAATGTCAGCAGTGTGTTGGCAGCTGTATGGATTCCCTTTTACTAACAGAGGTGACTTACTGTACAGCTACAGTCTGGCTGTGTGCCAGGTCCTTTGGCTGCACCCGGGAGATAATCAATTTTGATTTTTACCTTGCTATACAGTAAAACCAATATAGAAGTGGGAGCAATGTATAGACGACTGCTATGTCTAAGTTAGAGGTAATATTTTCTCCCACAGAGATTCACAAAAAAACCCTCTTGTCCAACATGACATTCCCAGAGGAGAGAAAAGCCTGGAAGTTTGTGCTTACTTTCAGAATTGCTGTGTGCTCTCGGACCAGCTATTCCAGCCTGCACAGCTCAGCTCTGGTTCGTCCTCCCCACGTGTGAGCAGGTCAGGGGTGCTGTGCCTCGCTGTGCCCCGCTGCTGCAGCGTGGCTGTGGAGCCTCTGGGCAGGGCAGGACCTCTTTCACCTGTCAGGATGATTGCTGCACATGGAGCCACATTAGAAGACCTGTTCCCTAGCAGGCTTTCACTGCTGAGGATTCCCCAGTTTAGGAAATAAAAAGAGCTTGTATGTTCTTTGGCATGTGGTTTTTACACTGACAGTTTTGCCTGCTGCCTTTGACAGCAACGTATCAGGGCTCTGAGCTTACATAAAAGTTCCCTGGGGAATATTTTCTGTCTTGTGAGATGAATTTTCTAAAATGGCCATTCTGGTGCTGTTAAAACTGAGAGTGTTCTTTTGTGTGTCCCAGCAAGTTTACATCTTTGAGGTAGAGAAATAGTAGTTTTTCCCCAACCCGGACAGTTGTGTGTCCAGGGTAAGTGAAAATATGGAATGTTCTCCTAAGAAAGATTATTTTTCTGTGCATTAAACTGTTTGAAAGAGAAAGCTCTTTAAGTTTTGAGCATTCTTTCAGTTGCCTTTAGAGGCAAAAAGGGGGATGATATGAAGATACACACGAAAGAAAGGGAAACCTATTTTTAATTAGGCTTTTGATCAGAGATAGCTCTCTTACAGTAAGTGACATACTGTTTGTTACAGAGTTTCTGGGGAGCGATATCGTGATTTAATTTATCCTGGAGGAAATGTAGACAAGACTCTTTTCCCTGGAGAGTTTGTGGTTTCAGTCTGAGACCATCCCAGTGAAGCTGGTGGAGTATTCTGATTTTTTAGGAATATTGGTATTAACAGCCATATCTCAGATTTCTGGGTGAAGCAGATTTATAGCCAAAGAAACAAATTCTGCTCTGTTGACAATTGTGTGACAGCATGGTAGAACCAAAGTGGCATTTGAGAGATGTGGGTTGCCTTTGGGCAAGCAAATCTGTTCCTAATTCAGAAAAGCACAGAAACCTATAATTAAGTGTAGTCATCTGAGTGGTCCTGCTGGGCATGGACTTAGATTAACATGTTAGAGTATTTCAGCTGGATTTTTGATTGATCAGTTCCATTATTTGTATGTTTCAGTTCCATTCTTGGTGAAATGGGGATGAGGAAATAAAGAAAAAAGCAGTGTAAGTGCTGACAGTGTGAATTAGAGGAAATATAGATAATATAACTCATAATTGCAATTCTGCAATTCTGCAAACAGTCTGATTCTTAAGATCCCTTAAATTGTGGTCTTTTAATTATGTATCTTTTAATTTATACACACGAGAGTGGGGAAAAATGTCTTTGTGGGCAGATGAGTTGCTCTAGCATGAAGGGGCAAAGGAGGATGAGTGGAGATTCTTGACCAGAGTGCTCTTGGGGAATGGGGCACACAAGATCCTGATGTCTGACCTGCATCTCCAACCACGAGGCCAGTGGATTCAAGGAAGCGGTTCTGGGGGTGGGTGGAAAGTCTGCCTCAAAGAAAAATATCGAAAATACAAATTTTTCACCTAATGCCTTACAATAACATCTTACAAACGCTAAGTGTAAGACATCTATAAATAGTATCTTACAGACATGACAAATGTACAGGATCAGAGCAGGATTATACTGTAAATTGTAGTACATTAATAAACCCTGAGCTGTGGCTCCCTTGATGGGGCTCAGTCCTGTTCTCTGTTTCAGAAGCAGGGGAGTACGGCTTGTCCTGACTCCGACTTACCAGGATCTTGAGTTCAGTGGCAGAGGAAAGCTCTGATGATAAATAAAGCAAGAGGATGTTAACTGGTCGTATTGTTTCTAGGAAGATTGAGACCAATTTTTAGCCTAGTTGTTAAATTATGTGATTACTTTAACTGGTCTAACTTTTATTCCATGCTCAGTTCTTGTTGTGTAAGTAAAATTTTATTCCCTTTGCAACCTGTCAGCTATGCCGATTTCTTTTTAATTCTTCCTGCAACGTCTCTTTTCAGCTAACAGAGACTTGAAGCCTTTACTTAAAAAGCAGTTTCCCCCCGCCCCCGAAAGTTTATTAAGGCTTTGCTGTTTCCTTTCCTAGCAATCTGGCAGTATTTTTCAAGTTAGCCTTTAAATTAGGAATGGTCTTTTTACTATGTATACTATATTTAACACTCAGCAAAAGTACTGTTCAAAGTCTAGAGATATACAGTGCTTTGTTCTTGACCATTTCTTGGCTTGTGTTAAAGAAGCACTGGATTTGTAAGAGAAACACCTGGCCTGGAGCTCCTGCAGCACAGAGTTCAGTCGTGCTCCTTATTCCCACTTTGTACTAGAGACTGCTGAGTTCTTTTCTGTACAGTCCTGGCTCCAACAGGAAAGGTGAAAGAATAACAAGTATCTTAAAGCACAGAGAAAGGCAGTGTTTTTGTGAGAAAAAGAGTGAAACTTATTGAGTTCCTGAAACAAAAGGACTGTCCTGCTTCAGGCCAAAAGAGAGATCAAAGCTGCACTTCTAAGGCGGGTAGAGGTGCCTCCCAGAAGACTCTCTTGAGCTTCCAGATGAAGTGCAATCCTCTCTGTTGGTGTTTTCCTTCAGTGTTTTATGAATCCTGAATTTTTTTTCGACTAATTCCTCACTTGGAAAGTAGAAGTGTTTCCAGATCCCACTCCAGGAATCTCAGTCCAAGAAGTCCGGTTTTGTAGTGCCAAACTGAAAGAGGTTTGAATGCTGACCAACTTTGCCGTGTTGTGGTGGATAAGAACAACTGCCTAAGTTGGTCTTGTCATCAGGAGTGGGTGCATACCCTTTATATCAGGAATGCGAGCTCCGCTTCTGGTAGGACAGTCTTCAGGATACACTTGTTGTGCCCTGGCACTGTTTGGGGCAGCAGCTGAGCACTGAGCTGTGCTCAGTGAATTCCAAGGCCGGGTGAAGGCTGCTGCCTTTGTCCATCTGTGCTCCTTCTCACCGGCCTGGGTACTATGGCCACGGTTTTAATCCCCTTCAAGTGTTAAACTATTATGCCAGCGTAATGTGCAAGGTGTGCGAGCTGCAGAGCTCAGAAAATAGCCAGGGGCTGGATAAGAGGGAGCAGATAACAGCTGAGGGAGGAAACATGTCATTATTCTTCCTGGGGCAGGTGGTGGGAGGTCTGCAGTGGGTAGGAGAGATAAACTTTAATTTTGGAATTCAGGCGTCACTCCCTTTTTATGTGAGATAATGAGATGAGAGTCATTGCTTTCTGTGGGATCTCCTGCTATGTTTATAGCAAATATTAAGTATCAGCAGTATTGTTTTTACAGAGTAGAAATCTTACAGTAGCAGAAAAATTAGGAAGGCGCAACATGGGTGGCTGGAAATCTTGGTTCTGCCTTCAGCTGTTACAGGAGAGAGTAGCTCTAGTACCTTTTCCATGATGGTGTATCTGAATATCCCATCTTGTGCGAGTGCTGGGGTTTTTGGGGCAGAGCCTCTGGGCACACCTGAGGCTGCTGGCAGCCCCCTCCTTCACGTGCTTTGGGACAGTTGGCAAAGCAGCTGATGACCCTTGCACTGTTGGAAAGGAATGTCTGTTTTGTATTTATTTATTTTTTAACCAGGTATTTCACACTGTCACTTGGATTGTGGCCATGTGCCTGTGCAGCTGCTCCCCTCCGGCTGGATGAGATTTTTTTTTTCCCTTTTAAAATACACTTTTCCTGAGGTGCTGCTGGCCTGGGCGAGGGGCTGGGCTGTTCTCTGAGGTGGGGCTGGCCAGAACCAGGAGCATGTCCCCTCACAGAGGTGTTCTGCAGCTCACCACATCACACAGGTTTATCTTTGTGGAAACTCTGCAAGCTTCTTGAACTTGTGAGCTTTTATTTTATTTTTTAAAGGTCACACTGAGGTACTTTGCCATTGCTGTGTCATGCTGTGTAGGCCTGCTCTGGTTGCTACAGGGGAACAGGGTAGATTCGGGGGTTTTACCACATATTGCCTGTGGGATGCCTGTCCTGGGCTCCTGGGAGTTCATGAGGGAGAGGCAGCTGCCATCAGATAAGAAGCCTTTGTATGTGTCAGTAAAAACACCTTGACACCTGAAATGTCCATCAGCCTCTTGCCCCCATCATGCGGTAACATTCAGGTGTGGTAACATTCCTTGGTGCTTAACTTTGGCTATTTCTCTTGTCTTCCCACTGAGGTGTCCCTTCTGAGAATCCCCCTCTCACCTGGGCATGGTAGAGTTGGTGGTTTACTCGAGGCTGATCTGCTTTCAGGGCTGGCTAGCTCTGCAGGCAGCCACGGGCACCTCTCTTGCCAGTGTGTGTCTGTCCCTGTGATGGAGGCTTGTGGGGTTGTGAGAAACAGGGCCCAGCCCATCCCTTGGAGAGTGGGTCCTCACTGGTGCTCCACGCTCATCCCTTGAGATGTTCCCCTGTTTTTCCAAGCTCCAGCCTGGTCCTTAGGAGCCGTGGCAGCTGCCCGCCATCCTAGAGTGTTGACAGAGTTGTTAGCCCTTTGTCAGAGCTGCTCTGTGAAGCACTGCTAAAATGAGAGTTTAAATAGGATGCCAGCAGCTGGGCTGACTGCACCCAGCAGGATGGAGCAAGCTGTGACTTCTCTGATGGAGCTGGTTCCTGGGCTTGTGTCCATCAGCTGGCCTTGAGCTCTTCTTGGGGTCTTGAGTGCTTGTCCTGCTTTCACCCCTTCCTTCCCTCGGTAGAAGCTGGGAACGAGAGGGAGTCAAAGCTGCAAGTCTAGGGGCAAGGACGGAGTGTGTAAGTGACAAGGACATGGCTGGGACGGACAGGCTCCCCTGAGAGCCGGGGGTAGCACAGGCTGGTGCTGGGCACACGGGTGGAAGCAGCTGGATGGGGTGAGCTCTGACAGGCAGCGCAAGGAAACGGCCTCAGGTGGGCATGGGGAGGGGAGAGGGGAGAAAGACCTGTGTGGAGGAGCCGCAGGCCGCGAAGGAAGCAGGTGATGGCCAGGCAGGAAAACTGTGACAAGGATGATACAAGGAGTTTAACTTGAGGAAGAAGGGAGAGAGGTGCAGGCATCAAGAGCATGGTAAGGGGAGCTGTGCACAGCAGGTGGGAGAAGCAGCCTGGAGAGAGAGGCACGGGGCTGTGGCCTGGATGGGAAACACAGAGACTGCAGCCTTGGGCCAGGGGAGCAGAGGTAGGTAAAGGTTTGCTTGGGCAGCAGACAGCAGCACTAGGGCAGCATAATCGGGAAAAGCACAGACAGTTTAGATTTGGTGTTGCTGTAAAGCACCTGTGATGTGTGCTGGTATTTAACGAGTGTTTTTGGAGGATGCAGCTTGGGTAATGTGGGGGCTTGTGTTAGTGAATTAGAACCTTACTTTTGCTGTGCTGTTCACCTGTAAAATTGAGGTGCTAATGCCCTTTCCTCTAACAACAGGGTGGTATGGAGAATTCATTAATATTTGTAGAAGGCTCAAATACTGTACTGGAATAATTAGCTTGGTCATGATGTGTTCTGCCTTCAGAGGAGGATTTGAATATGGTAGATTTAACTGTTAAAGGTGAGCCTTGAACAAGAAAAATAAAGCAAAACTTGGGATCCTTGTTTGTTAAATAGTTTTTACTCTTTGTTCTTTCTTTTGTGCACTGACTGTGAGACAGAAGCGCCCTGGAAAAAGGTGTGTGATCCTGTAATTAAGAAAGGTGTTGGAATATTCATCCCCAGAGGGTTGAGCAAGGTTTGCTTGTGATGCTTTAATTCGAACATCTGCCTAACTTATAAATTATATATATTTTAATATAGCTAATATTTTAATGTGTTTTGTATATACAATGCAGTTTTTTTCTTTCAATGAAGCCATTAGTCTAAGTGTGGGTTTTTTCCTTTGCAAAAACCATTTTCAGAACAGACAAATGATCTGGAATTGAATACAATGAGCTGGGAGGGGTTGAGTGAGATGAATCATCTTCAATGGAGAAAATTAAAGATCACCTGAGACATAATTATTAAACAATGCTTTGAGGCTTTGAAGATATGTAAACTACTATTAACTTTGTCAGTTCCCAGAGGCAGTTTAAAAAATGTTCTTATATACCTATCCTGTCTTGGCTGTTTCTTGTTTAATTTTGAATTATGTTAGAAACTTGTCTAGGTGTAAAATTTATCCAGCATATTGATATGAAGGTATGATTTGTAAATAATTTCAGAGTTTCTCATTCTCGTGTTTAAAACACCTCTGTCCCCTGCTTCCGAGTAAGTGTAGACTAAAATGGAAACCGAGTCACATTAAACAACAGTGACCAATTCCTTCTTTTCCTTTTTTTCCCCCCCGTCCTGAATGCTGTCATGCTGCCTTCTGTTACTTGACATTTTTTGCATTTCCCATCATGTCTGTAATGATTAGGAGAGAATTCTGAGCACACATTGCCTCTGTCCTTGACAGTTATTTTTGCTTTCCTGGGAGACAATAATTGTGCTACTTGTCTGTCTTCATTTGCCACGATGGTAAGTACAGAGGGGAAGTGGGATAAGCACTTCAGTACTTCTGTAGTGTGCTAAAAGCCTTGAATGCTTCTGGCAACCTGTTGACAGAGTCCTGTCATGAAGATAAGCAGAAAGGAAACAAAAGTTCTTTGCTCTTTAATGGGCTGAGAGGGGGATGCAGAAATTAGTTTCCGATACTGTTAGTTGAGGGTGTTCCACACCATGTGAGCATCTAGGTCCTTATAATGAAAGTAACTCAGATAAAAGTAAGAATAACAGTTTGAGTTTCTTGTATCTTCATCAGAATAGGAATACAACAAAAATTCTTTTTCATGGAATGATTTTGGCAAATGAGCACTCTTAAGTCATATCATACTGTAGTTAGCTCCTTGTTCAGTAAACAGGTGTCGAAGTGGAGTAATAATATTCTGTAGCATCTTGTCAGATGGGCCCAGGGGCTTGTCAGAGCTGTGGGAAGTTGGGGTGAGGCGGAGTTGGCACCTGAGTTGTGCTGCCTTGGGGCAAGTCCCTGAGTAGTCCTGGGTAAAGAATCCTGCCCAAGCCCCTGCACCTCCTGTTGCAGCTCTGGGTTGCTGGACAGATGCTGGGTTGAAAGAGGGCAGAACTAGAGCATTAGTAGGTACTGCTGAGCTCAAACTGCTTGAAATGCAGAGGATGGGAAAAGCAATGCTCAAGAATTGGGTTCTTACTGTAGGCAGTGAAACAAAGTGGCCCATTATGGTGTATTTTGACCACAAGGGTGAAATCTTTAATTTTAAATCAATTTTAGTAGAAACTTGTTAATAACTGAGAAAACTATTTACACTCAGTTGACTTGATTAAATTACTTCTAAACACAGCTACATCTTTCGCCTAAAAGGAAGTGGTTTTATTTGAAATTAGTACCACATGAGGTTTCTTTTAAGATTTTGTATCTTAAAGAAGTACACAAAGGCAGATACAGCCAGACCTAATGAAGGAGCCAGGCATGGACCATTTCCTGTGGTGAAAAATCCTGCTGTCTTGAACTATCTATCAAGAATAAAGATTAGATGCTACTTGAGGCCTCAGTGTACTTCTTCTATGCTAAATTCTAGAATAATCCAGCCACCTGTGGTGTGGGTGTATAAATGACACACAAGGGGAACATTTTTTTCTGTTATTTTTTCATTTGCACCACATAAATGGCATAAAGCATTCATGTCATCATACTGTGCTGGTTTTATGGCACTATATCATGTGATTGCCTAGCCTTTTGTGGCCTATTCAGTGATACAGAGTGCAGAACATTAGGTTTTTATTTTTTCTAGTAGAATGGGCAAAAATTGGTTTTGGCACCTGATGCTCACTCTAACATGGGACAAAATCCTTAGTTATAGGTTGCATATCTGCTAAAATAGCAAAGTTGGTCCTGTTATTCTGACAACAGGGATCTGTGAATCACCGTTTTAGAGCAGTAAGTACTGCAGCTCAGAACTGATTTTGCTTCCTAAAAGCCTCTCATTAAAGCTTTTCTGTCCCCCATCCTCCCTCCTTTGTGGCAACATTTCTTACATTACAGCAAAGTTTGCTGTGGGTCCCCTGTGCTGTAAATGGGAAAAATAGTATAGGATCACTACAGCTGCAGGGACTATTTTAGAGTCTGTCTTCCCTTGCACATACAGGTGACTCCTCCCTCTGAAGCTGTGAGTTTCCCACTTGGCATCAGTGGGAACAGACACTTCCAAACGAGATAAATTTGTGTTGTAAAGCTTAGTTCTCTATTGTGTAGCCCCCTGCTTTTATTTTTTTATTTCCATTTTTCAAAAACTTTTTGTAAGCTGGAACATAGCAAAGATCTTTTAAGAGCAAAACACATATAAAACTGGATCTTGGATTTTTAAATACTTGTTGCTTCTATGATGGACTGTCTACAGATGGCATTCATCTCTGCCTCTGTTTCTCTCTAACTCAGCTCATTGTGAATAATAATTATGAAATTTTAAAGCCTCTTCTTGGGGACTGGGGAAAATATCAGAGCCAGGATGTGTGGGAGGAGAGTGGGGTTTATGTGTGTATGTGTCATGATTTTTCTTGGTCATTGGAGGTCTCTGCAGATGCTCGTCATGCTGTTCGGAAAGTGAAGCAGCACAGCCTTAAAACGTGATATTTGTAGAATAATTTGGTAAATGCTGATGATTTGGAAACCTCATTTATTGCACTTACCCCAAGCCTTCCTTTTAAGGGAATGTACTGACAAGCTGTGGTAGGAGGACCCTGCAGTGTTAGGTGCTGCCATCTTGTTTGGGAAATGGTGGAAGTAATTTAAGTTCCCCTCATTGTAACTAATTATGGAGCCAGCAAAAAAGAAAGAGTTTCTGTTTTATAATAGCATTGCTCACATATTTAAGTCATGTCCTCTCCTTTAGCTTTTTGTTCTCTGATACTGGCATTGCTTTTAATGTTTTTTTGATGTCTTGTGAGTGCCAGCTTTCGGACGGGATATTCTGCCTGTCTTGCTTTGTGCCATTCTAATCGCTTCAAAATGTAGTCATTAAAAAGAAAGGTAAACATTATTGCTGGTGTTACTGCTAACGGCAAGAAATGCAGAAAAGGGGGGACACATGTGGCAGTTCTGTTTAAATAAAAGCTTATTTTCAGAAACAAAGGCTTATGAAGAAAAAGGGAGTTCTTAGTACCCCAATCACGTTTCCTGTTACGGATGAACCCACAGCAATGGATGCTATCAAAGTTGTCATATTTTATTCATGAGTTGTGGTATGCTTGGGTGAAATAAGAAAAGCAATGCTCCAAATCATAATTATGGTGTAAAAAGATAAAACAGTTATTGTTGTGACTTTTTAAAAGAAATTATTAAATCTCTCAAATAAATCATAGAAGACTCCTGGAGAATGACTAAGTATGTTAGCTATTTATGGTTCTTTGTTGTGGGTGTTGTGAAACACTTCACCCAATAGCGTTTATACTTATTCTGGGAGAAAATAGAAACGTGTGCCTATGTATGTTCCAAGAAACAAAGACATCTAGAATATTGAATATAAACATAAAGAGGCTGACAGCAGAAATTATACTTCGGTAGAGAAGGGCTCTGACAAATGTAATATGCCTCATGCTATTATCATGCAGTTAATAAATAAAACAGACATCCAGGATTTAATTTGCTTTAGCAATAACATGAAGTGATTTTTTTCCTCAGGGAAAGAAAACAAAAGGGAGAATTAGTTCATGAAACACGTGTTGTTTAATGCTTGTATAAATCATATGTAGAGTATAAAAAAACCCCAAACCATAACATTTTAGCAATACATGACCTATGCTTTAAAAGTAATTAAAAAACTATTTAGACTGTCGAGTCTTTGGGACTTTTTGAACCAAGAGAGCACTTCAGCATATGCTTACTTCAAGCTCAAGGATAATTTCATTGTCTTTAGTTGGATTATTCTTGTGATAAAACGACTGTAAATTAAAACCTGTGTGTAGGTGTACCCAGGTCTGTTAGCTGCACTAGGCATAGTAACCTCTCTCCACAGTGAAGAAACCAAGTCAGATTTCTGCTTAGCTGAAACTTCCCTTTTAATGAACTATTTCAGGTAGTGTTTTGATTTACACATTTGAGAATGCAGGTTTTCACCATTCACCAGGGAGGCAAATTGTAATTTTTGTGTGGCCTCACTGAAGTTAGGCTGGGATTTTCACCGAAGGCAGAGTAATTTAGGCATTCAGCTTCTCTCCTGTTTCAGTGGAATCTGGTACTTAAATTTTTTTTGAAATGGGTTACTTGTTGGCTGTATCTGTTATACTCATGGTAAACTTAGGAATCATAAAGCACTTCATAAGTGCTTGGGATTATTTTTTTAAAATATTGTTGCCATGAATTATGAACAGTATTGATTACTACCTGGAAGAAAGAAGAGTGCTAAGTGAGAAATCAGAATGATTACGTGTTGCTTACAAATATAAATGGATCAATCTCTCTGCATATTCTATTAAGCTTATATTTTATTTCTGGATTACCAACACACTTGGAGTTATAGTGGGAGGAAGTAAGACCAAACGTACAATTATTACTTATTTGCAAAACTTGTCTTCTGTGTCTGATTTTTGGTTCTAGGGGCTCCTCACCTTCTGGTACTACCTTAATTTCCTTTAAACAAATGCAAAACATGTTTTGCAAGTTTTGGTATATAATACCATTTTTAAAAGCAATCTCTAATATTTTTGTGTGATTTCAAGCATACTTGAAAATGCTTTGTAGAAGGGGAGGAAAAAATAGTTTAGCTTGCTTTTGCATGAAGCCATGTTTTTGAGTGGCTCATTATTTGTGTGTGACATTAGTATTTAATATACTCTTGAAATGGATCCCTGACGTGGCGGGTGGCAGACTGGGAGTGAGTCTTGGCAATTACTGCATTTTCCTGGTGTTGGCACTGGCTCTGTTGACAGTGTTGCTGGTGTAAGTCCATGTTCTTTCTGTTAAAATGTTTTTATTTCCCAAATTTGCAAAGAGCAATCTTTATAGGCACAGTAATGTGATACCTTATCTAATGTAGGTAAACAGTGGAAAAGATGATACAATCAGTGACTCCTGAACTAATTAACTAACAACACATGTAATTTGATTAACTCACATGATTTAAGAGCAGATTATGTGCTTTTAGTGATAGTGAACTTCTGGAGCATTTCAACGAAGCATTTAATTTAAGGGATCAACCATTTGTAAACAGTCTTGATTTCAGCATGAATCCCTTGAGGACACAACGGAGCCTACTTGAGAAGATGAGCTCAGCAGCCACTTTAAATGCTTGAACTAAGTTCAGGGAGCTGCCTTGAGTAACAGGTGATGTGTGGCCCCAGCAAGGTGATGTCTGTCGTTGGCAGCAGGAAACCTGCCCCAGAGCCCCTTGGCTGACCGCTGGTTTCTGGTTTTGGTCCAAAGCAGCCGATTGGTTTGACCCAGTGTTGGTCACTGGGCTCTGCATGTCACCAGGCTGCTGCTTCTCCTCGTGCTGCTGGAGAGGTGACTCCAGTGCTTTCCTTGGTCATTCCGCCCATGTGGGTGGAAAAGACAAGGAAAAAGCCCTGGAGGTAGGAAACCTATAGGAGTTTTCTCAGTACAGGCTTTGCTACAGCCTTCTGCCACTGTGATTTCTCTGCCACTTAAGGCAGCTGGGGCTGGAGAAGCAGAGTGAAACTGCCTTCACTCTTGGCATGTGTTCATTTCCAGGTCTTGTGCAGTGTCTGTTTATACTCAATTGCCATGGTTCAGTTTGAAACGCTAATAAAGCAAACAGAGGACTTAAGACTCTCTGACAACTACTTAATTAGCATGAGTGTGGTCACTCGAGCTGGTGCTCAAGTCAAGGCAATTTTCAAGAAGTGAAGAGTCTGACACTAAGCCACTAAATCAGCTAAATTAGTGGTTGAGGAGAAACTGTGATTTGATAAGTATTCTGTTTGATTTTTTCAGTGACTCAAAATTCTCCCGCCCCTGGCATGTGGAGTTTCAGGACTGGGTTTGCAATGGCTTCCTGAAAGGATTTTTATTTATATGTGTATATAATTTTAAACGCTAGATGAATTTTGTTGGGAGAGACCTATTTGTAAACTAGTTTACAAACATGTATATCAAAATGACAGCAATATATGAGCACGTATAGCCAGGGGTAGTTTTGCATGATGCAAAAGTAGAGTTTACATTGAATTACACTATTTTTCCACCTTCTCTAGCGAAACTGCCTTTGCTGTATAGTCATGGGAACTTACCTTTGTGACATTAGCTGTTCACCCTGGTAATTGCTCCATCCTCTAATTTAATGAAAACCCATTAAACCGAAACAATAATTAAAATGAGACATCATCTCTGTAGGAGGCTTGCATATTAAAATCACCAAACATTTCACTGCAGACGGATCTTATTCTTGAGAAACACTGTTTGAAGCAACATGTAAAAAGTGATTTGCAATGAATAATCATAATTTAGAAAGCTGTGCTGTTGAACATGATTTCCTACTGTTTATTACTGACTCTGAGTGGAGCTAGCAAGGCAAAAACATTTACAATGTCTTTTCATGCTGGCGAGAATACACAGAAGCAGAGATGTGCTTATGAGAATGCATCATAGCCTCTTTGGTCCTCCCTGGCAGCACAGTTTGTCAGAGAAGGGTAAGGTGCTTTGACCCTTCTCTTGGGGTTGCTGGCAGGTAGCACAGGTGGTCCTCGTCCCCACTGTTGCAGTGCAGGGGCCCAAGAGAGCAACAAAGTGCTGGCTTAGCAGCTGAACATAAATTTACATTTCTTTTCCCTTGGCAGTACCCCCAGCTTACTGAACCCCATCCTTTAGCCTGGGTGGAAGCAGTGCAGGCAAGTGGGTCTCTGCAGCACGGTGTGGGCTGTCTGCAGCCTCAGTGCTGATGGCTGAATTGAGCTCCCAAAGTGCTCTGAGGGATGTACGTGGCTCTGTGCCTTTTCCTGAGACAGGAGCGTATTGTGAAGGCTTCTATTTTCTTTGCATATAAACAGAAATTTATGTGAATTTATCCCCATCGCTCAAAATAAAAGATTGGTGGTATCTGCAAATATCTACATTTTGCCATTGTATATAGGGAGGGACGAGTACCTGAAGCATTTCTCTGCTTGGCAGTAAAATGATTCATTTTGTAGAAGATCCCCATCATTACTGTTAGCATCCCTTCTGGGGATTTTTGTGACTTGTGTAGACTGAGGAGTGCTTTTATAAGGGTGGAAACTAGTGTGAATGGGCATGTATCACTGGTGTTTTGCGTTGTTGGTTGGGGTTTTTTTGTTGATGTTGTGGTGGTGGTAGTAGTGGGGTTTTTTCGCTCTTACCAGTTCTTCAAAAGATGTTTTTGAGACCAGTGTGCAGGGAGGGAGTAGGTGCGCTGGATCCCACTTGACTCCAGAGGCTTTGGTGAAGCACCTGCTTCAGTGAACAAGAATGGTTTTGTGATGCTGTTGTGTGTTTTCATCCTCAGCACCTGTTAGGAACTGCCTGCACTGAGAGTTGCTAGTTTTGGATCATCCTTCTAATCTTGGCTTCATTTTTGTAAAGCTGATGACTTAAAAAAAGTGGGGCACTGGGGTGATTTTTTGTTTGTTTTGTTTTTTTAAATACAGTTTTCAGTTTTATTGGATTTTGCCCATAGCAAAGTAAAAGCAAAAAAGCTGTAATATTCAATTCTTTAATTGCTATAGCTTAAATCCAGATTCTCTGTTGTTGCAGGATTAATTTCTACTTGCTTGTCCAGAGTGACTGTTCAAAGGTTCTTCTGAAAGAATGTTGAAGCAAATAGCTTTAAAATGATTGAAGTTCCCAATAAAGCAAGGTGTTCTGCAGTATGTTCTCTGCCAAGGGAAGTAAAAGGTATTCAAGCAGGCTAGTGAAAAATAAAATGGACCTATTGCTTTAGAAAATGAGTTGATTCAGAACGGAATTTTAGTATTTTTCCTCTAATGGAGGGATCTATTCAAGAAAAATTATTCCCCGGATGGATTGGGATTCAGCTTTTAACAACTGGTGCGCATTTTTCATCACTTAAAATTCCATCCCAAGTGGTCATGTATTTCCCTTCATACCGTGGGTTACTGTCACTGTCAAAGGAAGCTTGGCAAGACAGTTGCTTTCTTTCCTAGCATTATCCTTTTCCTTCTCTAACTCATTTTGTCTGCTTCTGTGTGGTGGTGATTTTCTCACACTGTTTCTAATGGAGCTGATGCCAGCTCCTCCATTTCTCTTATCTGGGACTTCTAATATGTTCAAGGTTACAAATGGCAGACGCCTGAGGTTTTAATTTTTCCTTGCTGGAGCTGGTGATGCGTAGAGCATTGAATCCACACAGGAAGATGTGACTTGTGGGTCTAAATCAGGTTGGGTAAGGACTGTGGTGACCCTGAGTTATTGTACCAAATTCCGTTTGTCCTTTAGGGTTAGTGTGCACTGAAATATCTGCACAGTCCATATGTTTGAGGTAAAGCTAGGCCCGACATCGTTGGCCCCAGAGCAGCATCACCGTTCATTTGGTTTTACGGTGAAGTGAAAACACCTATGCTAAAATAAAAATTTGAGACTTATTTTGAAGGTGCTGATAGTGAGTATTGTGAGTAGTTACAGGTGTGGCTCAGGGCGTAAGAGCTTGCTGCAGCTGGGCAGGGTGCTGTGGTGTGCTCTGCAGGTGCTCTGCAGCCAACTTCTGTGGGTGCTCAGCCCCTGTGTCAGTGTAGCCCGGGGTGCTGCTTCCTCTTGCAGCTCTTTTTGGCTCAGCAGGGCTGTGCTGGGCAGGGGCTGATTGGACTCTCGGGGGACAAGGCGTCCAGCAAAAAAGGGGGCACCCCTGGCTGTGGGGGGATGGTGCCAGGGACGGAGATGGTAGCAACTAAATGGTTGTTGTTGTCTGACCTGGCAAACTGGACCACTGGTTTGTGTTTGGCACTTCTTCCTTGCACCCACAGCTTAAAAAAAACCCATTTAAAATCAAGCAACGGCAATGCTCTCTCTCGCATAGGTGTGTCTTGTGCTCTTCTTTTGCTGAGGGTAGAAAGTTGCCTTTACTTGATACTCTGAGATGATTTGCGTCTCTTGGACTTGCAAATAACTGAGTGTGCTTGCTTGCTTTCCTTGTTTAATTTTAGAAATACTCTGGTATGTTTTAAAAAACCCTCCAGACAGTCACTATTTCAAATTAAGAAAATATAATCACATAGAAGGGCATATGAAAGTCGTATCTGTGTTTGTTTATTTATTTTGCTGAGATTGCATTATCATTCAAGCATGAAGCGATGTTTCACTGAAGATTGCTGTATAAACCTATATTGTTCTATATTATGTAGAAAATATGACATTTCATTACAAGCAGACAGTTATTTTTATAGAAAGCATAAAACGTATTTTGCCTTTCAGGCACCTGTGGTGAGGGGGTGTATGTATTCTCAATTTTTCTTCTTTCTTTTTTTTTGTAAAGTGTGAAAATCTACCTGAAAATAGAAGGCTCTTATTCTAAATGGATTGTACTCCCAGATCATTTGTATGGTATTTTCTGCAGAAATCAAGCAAAACACAAACACGGCGTTGCTGGGGATGGTCTGTGAGCGCGGGCACTGCCGGGCAGGTGTGGGGGGCCGTGCCCTGGGGACAGGAGCTGGGCGATGCAGTGTTGTCCTCAAAACCCCTCCTTCCCAGCACTTGGGTTCCAGGTTACAAGCCCAGCTTGGGACAGTCTCAGCTCCAAAATCCCGGGCTGTGTGCCCTCTGGATCCCCACCAGCCTTGCTGGGCTTCTCAGCTTACAAGTCCAGTTGCATTTGCCATCTCACCATGGAACTGGTGGGAAAGTCCCCTTGTAGTTACTGAGATTGGGCTGTGAAAAGCAGCATTTCTCTAGACGTTTTTGCATCTGCAAGTAAATTTTTCACCCACCTGGCTTGCAGTCGGGATGTCCCAAGGTGCTGGTAATGACTGGACTTGCTCCCCAAATACATAGCACTGTACTTAGAAGTGTATTAATTTCTAAAAGCCTTTGTACCAGTTACGCTAGCACAGCGTTGCAAAGCAGGCTGTAAATACTATTTGTAACCCAGTAGTTTGGACCCAACACTCTGGAATTTCAGAGGTTTGGATTTTACAGATTTTAATCAGCAGTGAAAGAGTATCAGTGTTTCATGTGGTTTTGGTATACTCATATCTAGGAGGAGGTGGTAGAGAATAGAAAAATATTTCAAAGTATGTTTCTAACTGACGTAGTCAGTGCACTGATGAACCACGGATGATTCTGAGCAAGGAGCCCTGTATTTTTGTATAGAATTTGATGGATGGGTGGTGGGATGTGGGCCCTCCTATAATGAGAAACTGTTGTACTTTGCAAGGCTTGACTGAAGTTTAAACATACATGTTCCACTGACAGCACTGCCTGTGCTTTCATGTGAAAGAATTTTTGAAAGCTTTTTAAAGTCCTATTTTATTTCTGGTAATTGTGACAACTTTAAGAAAAAAAAATTGTAAGATATGAAGGTTTTAACCTTCAAAAAGTGATAATTATCTTCATCTGTCAGGTCTTGGACATTTTACCTCCAAGTCTTACTTGTGCCTTAGAACTTGCTACCAGTGGGTTGTCTGTTTCTGTAGATAGCAAACTGGATATTGGCCAATTTATGGGTCTGTGGGAGACATAGTTTTCTATCTCTTGCAT
This sequence comes from Platysteira castanea, assembly GCA_013397175.1. NCBI lineage: Eukaryota > Metazoa > Chordata > Aves > Passeriformes > Platysteira > Platysteira castanea. The sequence continues at coordinate 308,916 of VYXC01007460.1, read as the reverse complement.
CAGCTTTTTGAAAAGAAACTACATGATATTTATGACCAGTAATAACACCTGCTAGGTGAAGATAATGATACAGATAACAAAAGCTAATAGATAAAGACAAAATCTGCACTTCTGTGCTGGATTGTTTATTCTTCTATGCTGCTAAATGATGGCAGTGGAGATGATTTCTGTTCTTGGAAGCTTTATCCTCTGCTATGACGGAAATGCCACTGGACAGACAAATAGTTTGTTGCCGTAAAGCAGGCACTTTATTTGTTTATCATGGGAATTCAAGCCCCTGGCAGAAATTTTTAAATGATGACCAGTGATTTTGGATGTCTACTCTGTAGTACTTCTTGGGGGTGAGCCTTTCAGAGTGCAAGCATGTTATGAGTCTGGGTGTGTAAGCTCATTTGGAGGGCTTTAAGTGGCACAGGAAAAACTGAGACACCCAATTACCAAACATGCTTGAATACTTTTTCTCGGAGTTTGGTTTCAGTCCATGGCATTCCCTCAGTAGTTGTGTGTCTGAGGTTTTAGCTTGTTTTCCAAGCCAGTCTCTCTTCTCTCTGTCGGCAAAGCCTCATTTAATGACACAATGGGGCCTTTTTATAGTGTTGGGATTTTTTTTTTTTCCCCTCCTGCAGTGGAAGTCTGAATTGTAATTTTCATCACTCCTTTGTGTGTTACATCATGCATGCTGGGCTGGATTCTCAGCGTTCAGTGGAGTTACCTGGTTTTCTACCAGCTGAGAATTTGTGACAGCATTTTTGGCTTCAAAGTAAAATCTTTGGAAAGGAAGCACACTGGGTTTCTAATTGGTTGTGACATCCAGGAACTGCAAGTGGCTCAGGTCTTGCAAATGTGTGACAAAGGCCCAGCATGAGAGACATGGCAGTGGGCAGGAAGGTGAAATGCCATGATTTCTCTGCTTTGGTGTTAATTGTCTTTCATAATGATGACGTATAGTGACTAAAAGGATGAGTTCAAAATGAATATGGTGGGAGATGATGCATTTTAACCTTAGTAGATCAGCTGTGAGAAGGCATGGTGCTGCATGGGCATCATCAGGATTAGTGAGGCGGGAATGCTTCTGCATCTGCCTGGCCAGGCTGTAGTTTAATAAATATTGTATGAGCTGTCATAGTTTGCTTGTTTAAACTGAGAAATCCCTGAAACGGCCGTGGATTGCAAGCGTGTCTTGTATTTATTTCTCAGGCAGGAGCACAGCCGTATAGCATTATTAGCAATAATATATCTCTGCCTTACACTGTGCAAGGACAGGTTTCCTCTGATGTACGAGGGAGAGGTGGTAACAGAGTTAGTGGTAAAAAGGGAAATTGGAGCTTGGTGAATTGTGCTGGGAGAGGCAGTGCCTGAGATTTCTCAGAATTTAGGAGCCTATTTATCTGACTGCAGCACACCTTATTTACAGCAACTTAATCTGCTCGCAGCAGACACAAATGGCTCAGCATCCTGTCAAAAAATCCATCAGAAAATCAGTAGCTGGCCAGTTGTGAACTTGTCAAAGTGACAAGTGGGCATGCTGACAGAGATGGCATTTGGGTTTTTTCATTGAAAAAATGCAGTGGTGGACCATGGTAGATGACTCTCAAAGATGAAAAATATTGATGTGGAAATGAAAAATGTGATATGAATCTTTCTGACTTTGCATTTTTACTAGACTGTTATTTCCCTTTTTTTTCTTCTTTTAAAAATAAAATTCTTAGATACAGAAAGAGAAATCCACGCAGCACCCCATGTGAGTGAGAAGTTAATTCAGCTCTTCCGGAATAAAAGCGAGTTCACGTTTCTGGCCACTCTGCAACAAAAGGCTTCGACTTCTGGAGTTATATTGTCCATCCGGGAGTTGGAGCACAGGTAAGAGGAATTTGTTTCTCTCTTGCAGCAGCAGCAACATAAAAGATACTGAGTGCTCAGTGGTCTGTCTGGACAGTGTGTTGAAATGGTAGATTTGAAATCTAACATGCAAATGAGAGCCTTTCTTCATAGTTTGCAATTTTCTACTTCTTTCCAGTTCTTTTTGTGTTATAGGAGGAATTCGTTATTTATGTATTCTGGTCTGTAAAATAACTTAAACAGAAAGATCAAAGCCAATGTAGTATAGATGCAATGGACTTTGGAAGTTACAAGCCTTGTAATGCAATTTTCCTGACTAGTTTATTCTATGTGCTTTGGAGTTTGCTTTTTCATAAAAGTTAAACTTGCACGTTTCTTGCTTCACTATGTTTTATAACATTATAAAAGAATACATTTTCTTTGAGATTCAGCAACTAAGCTATTAAGCAATTAAGCTACTTGTGCTTCTAGATAAGACTTTTCTTCCCAACATAAATACATTAAATTCCTATTTTATGTATGTCTCTTCCCCCCCCTTTTTCTTTCTGGTTGTCAGTGTAAGAGAAAAGAGGTTTCTCTGATTATCTGTTTTAGTGGCAGACATCAGTTGGTTACAAAAAAATGTGTACTTTGTATTATGGTCCATAATACAATTCCAATGATGTTTTGATGTTTCAGAGTCTGTGTTGCATCGGTCTCCTATTTGTAACTTTGTGAATGCTTTTTAAATAATTTCTTAGGTCTTGAAGGACCTTTGTGTTTAGTCTGACACATGAAAGACTAATGCTGGTCTTCCCTGTTGTAATAAAGTAATGGGGCATTCTTTGGTTGCTCCCATTTCAAATCCAATACCAGTTATTCTGCAGCACTTTTACTGAAAAAATCCTATTAGTATTTGTCTTAATCATGTACATGATACTCAACTGTTAGCCCAATTTCTTCCCTTTTTGTTGAGAAAGTGTATGAAGGAGAAGGCAGTGGCTTCATTATGACCAAATTGTCAGTGGTGCCTTTTGCCAGTGCAACAGCAGAGATGTCTTACCAAGGCTCCCCAGTTAAGGGGAGGACTCTGCTGTTTCCCTGTTCTATACTTTTCTGTCACCTCTGCTTTCTTATTGGTCTTTCTTTGCTTTATTCCTTTTGCATTTTTCAGGCCAGTGTCTCAGTCTAGAAGAGTATTATTTTACATTATAGAGGGATCCCTCCCTCCATCTCTTCCCATTTTCCTTCTCTTACTCTATCATTCCTTTGCATTACTTTTCAATTTCTCCAAGCTTTTCCAGGCTGTTGTAGCTCTTTGAAGTCATGGTTAACAGGATCAATTTGCCATTATTTATTTTTGCCATTTGTTTATTATTTATTTGAGAAAGAGGACATTGAGGACAGCCACTGAACAGAAAAATGCTGTCATGTGCCTGCACTTAGCAAAATTCAAGGTCAAACTAGACAGACAGTGATGGTTACACAATGCAAGGCACATGGATTTTTAGATATGGCATCTTCTGAATGAAGCTCCTCGAGTCCTCTATCTTGGCAGGCAGAGGCTTGTAGGGAGTTGTGCTATGCAAGAGTAATCTTGGTTGAACAAAATACACTGCTGTTGTCCTCTCTGGCACTGAGGTTATCTATAATATTTAAAATGATGACAACTGCTTAAAAATATATAGAGTTAAAGGATTGCCTGCTAGTCTCAGTTAAACCTTGTAGCTCTGTGTAGTAACCGAGGAAGTTTCAGTCTCCCTGATTCCATGCTGGAATCAGAACAGGCATGTCTGGTGTTGCTCTTGACTGCTGTTACTTCACATGGATTTCTGTGGGTATCCTTCTTTTTTGGACTCAGTGTGTATCCCTTAAAGCCATTGCTTGTTTCTCAAGTTGCTGCTCAGACCTTGGTAAGGCTCCTGCTTTCAGACCCCCGGATCTGTGATGACAGAAATTAAGTGTGTGACAGTGGAGAAAGTACTTTTTAACACTGATGAGAAGTAGAGAGCAAATATTTGGGGCACTACTGAAGGGGACCCTGCTTGCATTAGATCAGTGTAATAGCAGAACTTGCAGGTCGATAGTTTTTGATGTTTCTCTAACAGCTGCACTCACTCTATAGCTTTGCGTGGGAACTGACATGGGTGCAGACCCATGTCACAGGGGAAGCCTTTTGTTAATTGCTGCTCCTGCTAAGCTTTTGATCATTATTGTGGTTCTGTTCTTGATGGCGTCCATTTCTTTGGTCAAGCTTTTGCAGTTCCCCCGTGTCTGTGAAAACAGACACTGCAAAGAGAATAATAAAGAGCATCTTTATTTCATCATGAGTAAGATGTGTGGGAACAAGTATAAGGGTACAATTGTTACTTAACCAATACAGTTTTTGACTATGGCAAAACCAAGAACTCTCCTCAATTTCTTCTGTTTGCACAAAATAGGAGGTCTTATAGTTAAAGGCTTGCTTTTTTAAACTTACCAGCATGCCAAAAGTGGCCAAGTTAAAAGTTCAAGCCTTTAGAACATACAGGAGGCCAACAACAACTGAAAAGAGGAAGCTGTGTTAGCTGTTGATACCAGAGTTCATATTTCTATGGCCAATGTCTGTTTTTGCTGTGCACAGATTGAATAGATGAGAAATAGGTGTTATTCCAAGCAACGAAAAGGTGTGTGTATATATTCTGCCTTTTGATGTAGTGGAGATGATTGTCCTAAGGTAGTAATGCATAGAATGCCTGGCTTAAATTTCATTTCTCTAGTAAGTTTGAGCAGGTTTTTATTTTCCAGTAGAATGGAGCTCTTAAGCTGAAGATAATAAAATAAGATTAATACAATTTTTCTTGAAGTCAGTAATTTAGATATATTTTGTTATTCTAAATGGATATTTCGTAGCAATTAAGAGATTTGCTGTTAATTTATATCATCATTTGATGGGCAGGATTGATACTACAGTGATGACAATACATCTTTGTTAACATTTCGTTGAATCAGTTTAATAATGATAAAGACTTTGTTTTCATGCTTCAAATGTATTGGAATATATCTTGGAAGAAGGAAATCTTAATTAACACGGATAAATTCTAATTGGACAGTCTGATAGTTTGTGCAGACTGAGTGTATAGTTATCTGAAGTACATTGATAAATCTGAAGATTATATTTTCTTTCCTAAATTAGAGATGATAAACAATAATATAGGACAGACAGACATATGACTTGGGGGTGCAGAAGGTGGGAACTATTTTCTTGATCCGAGAATTATGCTAGCCAGTTCTTCCTAGATGAGCTTTGTGAGCTGTTTTGCTCACAACCTTTGACTCTTTAGACCACCAAAACACTTAGAAAAGGCCATCAAGATATCTAAAATCCCACCCACAATGAATTCCTCATTTCAACAGGGATTTAATACAGTTTCAGCTGAAGCTCTCTGCCTGCTCCTTACCTGCTCTGGCCTTGCATGGTCCAGAGGCCAAGAACATAAATTAGATGGAGTCACGCATTGCGTTTCAGCTGTTTAACCTCTGGGTTTGAGATACGTTGGTGGTTCTTCTCCACCACTGGCCAAGATCAGCATCTGAGAAATATGTCAAGGATGTTCAGGTACCCATATGTCATTCTTTCTGAAGAGTTTCATAATGGGAGATCTCACCATTATAGAACAAAGGACTGGGTCATAATATGATTGTTTTGAAGATTTGCCTACAGGAAGCATAAAAAACTTTAGGGTTTTTTTCTAAATTTTTCCTTTTTTTTT
>VYXC01007460.1:243765-303330 GCA_013397175.1 Platysteira castanea | reverse complement strand
TTTTTTTTAAACATTCTTGTAACCTGTGTCTAGGACCTGAACTTCAGGACTTTATGCTACGCCAAATATTTGGAGACCTGTAAGCTGATTGTACTGCTGTAGTGAAATGGATTTATTGAGTTGAAAATCTGCTCCTTCACTATGTAGCAGCAAACTGTGTTGATATAAATATTCAGGGGGCTTCTGATAAAGATGCCGGGCTCATAGTGGAAGACTTTTATTCTTTGCAGGTCAGTTTTGGGTGAGGAGGTGAACTAGACGTGGGACTCCAGTCCACTGTTAGATACTTTCCCCCAGGTGTCACTGTGAACGGCTCCTGAGGCTGTTGAGGAGCAGATGGAAAACTGTATGTTCACAAATAACAGTTGGAAGGCTACCAGGCCATTATATGTTTAATTAAAAACACAAAGGGGTAATAAGCTAGTTAAGTTATTCACTGAAACCTAGCTGATGAAAAGAACCCTCTGCAAGTGCCTTCCGACCCTAGTTGTAAACCTGAAAAATTGGATTTACTCCCTGCTATGTTTTAGATTATTCTCTCCAAGATGGGTATATGCATATTGGATTCCAAGATGCCCAGGATTCAGAAAGGGAAGGAAAGACTCTGCAGATGTATCCATTAACCTTTTTCTATTAGGGTAAAGGGCACATCTTTATGAATATTTATATGTTGAATTGCTAAACTGGAAAGCTGTAAAGAGAATATAGAAACTGAGCTTTACTTCCACCCCTCTGAATGAGGTGATGTGAAATATGAGGCATCTACATGTTCTTTTCCTTCTCAGAAGTTCTTCAGAGATGCAAATAGAATTGTGCTCACCTGCTTCTGTTCTTGGGGTTAAAGTACGCAGAAGAGTAAATTGAAGAAGAACTGTTACATAAATCTTCCACTGATTTAAGCATTGTGAGAGAGGAGTTACTACTGGAGGAGTTACTTTCCATCCCGTGGCTTCCTGCTGAGAGCAGGTGTTTTATGTACACTAGGCTGACAATTGTTGTCTCTCTGAAGCATTAACATGCTGCTCGTAACCAGCTGTTGAAACACGTTCATTGGACCACGTTGGCAATTGGAGTAGGATGGCTGACAGTTTGAAACTCTTTAAACCCGAATTTGGACAGTGCAGAAACGTTATGGTCAGCCAGGAGCAGGATGTGTGGGTCCCCCAGGAGTCTGCCCCGACATGCTGAGTTATTCTGTTTGATTGTTTTATGACCCTCTGATACAGCCAAAAAACCATAATGTCTCAAACTTACACTAAATGCAACTTTCTGAAAACAGTCTGCTGATTTTGGGCTGCTCGTTAAGAATGTAACTCCCGTAGTTAATAAGACAGATGTCTACAACGTGTTATTAATGTTCATTTGTGCGGTTTTTGGTAGTCTGGGTGATGTGTCTGGTTTTTGGGTGTTGTTTGCAGTTTTGTAATGATGCCTGTGTGCTTTCTTTGCTCCAGGCTCTGTCTCCAGAAAGGGAGGGGGCTGGCAGTGCCGGCCCTGGGGGCTGGGGGCTGTGGAAAGCTGCCCCAGCTCGTGGCAGTGGGGCGGGGAAGGTGGAGGCTGCCTGGGACTTAGGGTGTGCGGATGGAGCTGGGCCTTGGGAGAGGGCAAAGGAAAAGATTTTGGTTTTTCCCTGAGACTCTAGGAGAAATGTGGTTGTTGTCTGTTACTTGGTGTGTGCAACAAGTCAGTAATTACACCCTTGAGAGAGACATCAATTATTTATTTCAGATCTGCACAAGTCTGGGCACTTGGTGGTTTTACATGAACCAGCAGGACTTTCCACACTTACTTAGACACAGAAGTTCAGAGCTGGTAACTTTCCAAGTACAGCCCCTCTATTACTACTAGTTAGTAGTTTCCATACAAGTTTTGTAACCACAGCTAACTTCTGTCCGTGCCCAAGGGAAGGGTCCTCACCTGGGAAAGGGGTCTTTTTGGCCTATAGCTGTGATTTTTGTTATGATGGACGCAGTTCAGCTAAGGGATGCGTAGACCTTGAGTTTTTTGCGAAGTTTGCAGAGTATAAATAGACATACAAGGACATACTGATTTACTACATCCTTAGAGTTTATTAGTTCCAGGGTGCTCTTCGCTAAGGGATGGTAATTGTTCCACTGATTGTGTCCTTTCTTGCTGATTAGAAAAGTCTTAATTAGCCAACTTAAAGTATCTAAAGAATACTGACCAGTGACCTAAGATGATTTTGGTGTATTCCACGTTTTGCAACATGTGGAATTTGTCACAATTTAAGAAATCACTGAAAAGCTGCTGAATTTGAGAGAGATTAGAGGGAAGAACCTTTCTTCTACGGACACCACAGTTAGGGTAGTTTTTTCTCAAATACTGTAGTTTTGCACAGGTGGCAGACCTCATTAGTTTAAAAAGGTGTTGCCCTCTTGTTTTATTAAAATCTGGTATTTGGAGACTGTGGATTTGGGAAGCCCCTGAGCTGAGCTGTTGCTGCAGTGCTGAGCACGAGGGAGGGCGGGACTGGACAGGGCTGTGCTGTGGTTACAGCTCTGCTGGGGGCTGTCTGGTCACACTGGCAGCTCTGGACTTCCACATACCCGCAAAGATCCCTCCAGCTCAGAGTCCCAGGTTAGCCTTAAATAGTAGTTCTCAGATACCAGTGCTTTGTGGATTGGAAATGGTCCACTGGGTAAACAAACCTTTTGGCCTAGGGTTGTGGGTGGTGAGCCCTGCAAGGGCCACTGCAGGACAGAACTGCAGGATGTGAGTGTTCAAGGTGACTTGGTTTTGGAGTGGTGATATGTAAAGGAATGAAGATTTTCTTTTGTTAGGTTTCTTTTCAGTGAAGTTCAGACAGTGGTTAGTGTGAGGGTGGTTTTTCTGTTGTTTTTGTGTGGGTTTGTTGGGATTTTTTGAGGTACATTTTAGGAGTCATAACTTCACCTTACTCCAAATGATACTCTTTTCTGTGCTGCTGGCTGTGCTAGCTCTGAAGCCTGCTAAGATGCTGTACTATTTTTAGGTGCAGTGTGGTACTGCCTACTTGGTTTATTAGGACTAGGAGAGAAACCAGGCTTTGTTTCAGATAGTAGGCAGGTTGCAGCCACAGTGAATGTAGGTTTTTAGACATATGAAATGGAAACAAATCCTTACAGCAGGTGCCATGGAAATACATAGCTGCTTTGTACCAGCTCTGACTCCAGCTACCTGGCAGGCAGATGTCGGGGTTACTTTTTTCTTTATATGGTCAAAGAGGAAAATAAATTTATTAGGATGACCTTTGCTTAGTTGCAGGTACACAAGCACATCATAAATGCTTAATGCCTTGCAGCTTGCATGCCCAGCTGCCATGTAGAAGATGTGTGGAACAAGAGACAAAATGTTAATAAATATTCTATACTAATAGAAGGTGTCAATGTGGGAGTGTTTATTGTTAAATGTTTCAAGCTAGGCTGGTAGAACACAATTACTGTTGTTCTCAGAGTGGTCTGAATAGAAAAATGAAGTCATTAAAGCGACTGGATTTAGTTCCTTTTGCTTGAAATGGAAGGATAGAAATGTTTGGAAGAATCTTATTTAGGTAGCCGGTAGCACAGTGATGTTGAACTTTCAGGCTTTTACTTGAGAAGTTTGAGAGTTTTCAGTATTACATTTTGGCTATATTGGGTTTGCTTGCATAGAAGGAATGTTTTTGGAATAGAGTAAGAATAGAGTAGGTGACGCAATACATGGAATTCGGCTTTTGTGTTTCCCTTCGTAGAAAGTGAATCAGATTTTTCAGCAAGATATTTCATTGTCATAGGTGATCCTTCTATTCACGACAGCTTTTGTGCTGCCTGATGTCAGCCTGACTTTGGTGATATCAATGTGTAATCTCTGCCACAGCAGTGAGTCTTTAGTGCCGCATCATGTATGGCATTGCTGTGCAGCCCCTGGGTCTGCCTTTATTTAAACCAGCTGTAAAAAGTAGCTCTGGATGGTTTGTAAGTATGGATATTAAGGAAGCTTTCCTGTCTTACCATCCAGGGCCACTCTGGCAGTCAGTCACACCACATGAGAGTTCCAGTGCACCAAATGTGTTCCTCAAGATGCACATGCAGTGAAGGAGTAGATCTGTGCACTTGAGCGTGTTAAGAGCATTTCTTCAAAATCCAGTGCTGCACAATGCTTAATGCTTCAGAGCTTGGGATCTTGCCCTGTCACTTTATAGTAACTAGGGTACAGGAACAGCGCCCGTGGAAGCGACTGAAATATTTGCCTTGACAGCTGTAACTTGTTCTAGTTTTGCATCCGCACAGAACTGTGGTGACAACTGCAAAGTGAGTGTTTCCTTTCATTTGAAGAGACGTATCTTTTCTTTCAGAGGCACTGCTTTTTCTCACCATGGCTTCCTTGCTGACAGGGGCAGTGCCTTGGGCAGACGCCTGCCAGCTTATCTGCAGCACAATGCCCAGTGCCTGCTCCTGGCCTGATTTGCTTTGCACTGATGACTGCTAAAACAAGATCTCAGTTACTTTCGTGTCCAGGCTGAGCCACTTGGCAACACAGTGTGTCCCACTGTGCACACAGACTCGCTTGGTGGTGAGGAACAGCAAAAGGCCAGAGGAGTAATGGCCTGTGATTCATCACAATATCCCTGTAGATTGAAAATCCTGAGATATCTGTGATAATAGATGCAGATTTGTTGCCTGTCTCTAAATACATCAAGAAGTGTTTCTACAAAGATGCTAAAGCACAGTCTTGCCTGAAGCCATTTTTATCATGAAATAGCAGAATGCTATTGTGAAATGAAAAAGCTTTGTGCACAAACAAGTCCAAATATCTATCACAAATGTGATTCGTGCAGACACAGAAGCTTGCTGAATTCATAATTTTTAGCTGATGACTGGTCTCTGGACTTCTCCTGAATTTGCATTGTTATTAAAAAAAATTAAAAATTGTGCCTCAGCCAGACTCACAGGTATTTTCCGGAAGTTTCTGTCCAGTAATAGTCTGATTTCTATGGCAGTGATTTTTTCCTCGGCATTTGGAAGGCCCGACATCGTTGTGTTGCTGCAGCATGTGCAAGGTGAATGGAGCTTCCATCCTTGAACTCCTGTGGTTTTGTGACCTTCTCCCGTACAATGTTAAGCAGATGCACAGTGTTTTGACTGGATGGCAACCCCAAGTTTGTACATATTTGCAGGGATGCCATCTGTGCCTGCTGCTTTGCCCTGGGACATCTGTTCAGTAGCTCTAAGAGCATCTGCTATAAGTGCTGGTTCTGCTCCTTGAAAGAGGCTGTGGGGCTTCATTTGGCACTTGATCAAGGATGACGGAAGTTGTAAAGTTAGAATGATAACTCTGCTTTATTTATGTTTGAATATGATAAGGAGAAAGATTGCCAGAACTGAATGCAAAAAGTAGTTCTGCTTTAGTTCCTGGACCTCTTATAGGAGCATTTAATCTGCTTACCTGGTTGTGCTGCTGTCTTCATTGTGGGATATTTTAGTGCTTGGTGATGGGTGTTGGGTTGGTAAAGACGAGGAAATAAAGTGCTGTGTACCCTAAGGATGTTCTGGAGGACACCAGTCCCACAGTTCTTGGAGCCCTGTCTGGGGATCCACAGTCTGTGAGCTGTACTTCCTTTGGCCACTTGCATAATCTCACAGCAGTGAAATCTTTGAGTGAAACATAGTGGTGTTTGCCACAGGATAAGATCACTTCTGTGGGTTGAGATGAAGAATAGGTGAATGTGTCACTTTAATGCAGATGGTGGATTAAGCCAACCCACCTTGTAGAAACACTTGGGCTTTTCTGCTTCAGGCGTTGTACATGTTCTTATTTAATGTTGATGGTGACTTTTCCAATTTTGTTTGGTCATTACATCCACAGCAGGTGTTTCCAACTGAAAATACACTTTTAGGGACCTTTGTCTCCTGATCTGGAAGTGAAATGAGCAGTCAAATGTACGGTTTAGTCAAAGTGGTGGTGACTAAAAGAAAGGAGGAAGAAAAAAAGTCATTAAACCTAACTGTGTCAAGCTTTATCCTCTCCTAACAATATTTGTGTGTGAGGTCCGTAGGGGTTGCAAAAACTGTCTGAAAGAATTGTAAAATATCTTGAGTCAATTGTGGAATAATACTGTCCTTCTGTGAAGCACATTACATGACATTAAAATATCCCAACTTTTTTTTGATGTGCATAAAATCAGTCTGAATTTAGCAATGTTTTTCTCTTATACATTGGGATTTGAATGAGAGACTGCAGATAGACCTATAAAAAGCATTTGAATTCTATAATTGTATGAAAGAAGCCAGCATTGATTTACATGCTTAGCAAATAGGGAAATTCTACTAGTGGGAGAATTTCAGCCAAGGTCAAATTATATTACTGTTCCATAAAAAGCAAGCTTTCTTAATGCACATATTCTGGGAACTTCATCTGTCAAAATACATGGTAACTTTGATCATGCCTTATTTAAAACAAATGAAAGTATAAATTGTCACTGAGAAATAACAAATAAAACAAGAAACCATCACTCAGTGCTAAGAAGCTGACGAGGAGATTACTGTCTCACACCTTTCTTCCTTGAAGAAGGTCTGGAGGAGGGTAGCAGGGCCCTGACTGTAGGGCAGGCTGACACAGGCTTCATGCAGACGTGATGCAGAATCAGAGACTGTCACAACACTCAGGGATCTCTCTTGGGCTTCTGGGATGGATCTCATGGCAGCACTGAAAGTTCACACTGAATGATGATAGATAGATGGTCCCAGGTGTTGCAGTCTTTTCAGGAGTCCTGATTCATTCTAATCCTTTGTTTTCTTTCAGTTCCTGACAGAATACTGAAAAGTACCTTCAAAACACCTGTTAGAGATCAGTTCATTTTCCTACCTCTCTTATGGTAGCTTCTGTTAACTTCCTCCCTCCCATTTTTACCCATTGTTTTATCATAGATAAAAACTTGTGCAATGGCATTTGAAATTGAAGATGAGATGGCGATTTAAAAAAAAATCCATTTATTTCCTCGGGCTTTACTAATTATTTTCTCACCGGCTGATGATTTCATGCCTGAGTTTGTTTTTCCCCTCATTTGTCTTCCATTCCCCAATTTGCGGATTAGAACTCCAAAACAGAGCAGGTGCACTTACTTCCAACAGTGAATGGCCTTTGTGTCATTGCTTTGGAGGAGGCTTCTTTCCCCCAGAGTCTAGTGGAAGGAGGAAAGAAAAGATGTTTGCTACTGAGAAAGCTGTTCGGACGTGACTTATATTCTGGTAGAGAAAATACAACTTCTGAGCTGAGAACATCATGGAGTGTGTGTGTAATCAAGGTCTCAGTGCAAATTTCTGCTTCTTAAAACAATAAAATCAGTGCAAGGGTGTTGGTTTACATTGCCCTGTGTTTTTTAAATACCTGAGAGAGGGAGATGTGTTGGGGTAACCCAGCTGGTTTCTGCTGTTGGGATATTGTTGACTGTTGTTTACTGATGTTTGTCTGAGTGTAACTGTTTGTGATTTGCACTTCTTGAAGCGTGGTGAAAAATAGGTGCAGAATTTCTGTCACCCTCCTTTCCTTCCACGGAACAGGTAAAACAGGGTGTTTAATACAGTCCTGCGGTACTTACTGCATTAAGTGCACATATATAAAAATGTTAGCAGTGGCTATTACATGAAATTTTAAGTAATCTGTTTTGTACTATATAAATTAGTCAGGAGATTGACAACAAGCTCGATGCCTAAGCACCAAGCTGTTCTCAGTCCTGAGGTAACTATTGGCACTAAAGCTTGTCTGGTGAGAAGCTTTGCAATTCCCTATGCTGTACAAATAATAGAGCGCAGATGTGATTAAGTGCAGTATCTGACTGACCTTTCCAGGGCTGCACTGTTGCCTTTACATTAACAAAGAAATCATTGTGTAGTGAGTGATTAGCTCTGTGGCTATTGGAGATTATGAAGAATGACCTCAGGAAGCAATTTGCTTCCTGCACCAGGAGATTGTCTTGTTTTTGGGCTCTTAAGCCTCTGTGATCAACCGTCTGTGTGTATATGTATATACACACAAATACTTTGTGTGTGAGGTACTAGAATGTTATGTACCTCTCCCTCATTTTTTAAGTTTTCTGTTTCACTTCCTTTTGTGCTGTGACAGGAGATGGAAATTACAAAATGTTTAAGTATGACATCACTGACAGTACTTGTCCTGGTGCTTTTCTGGCCTAGGAACACCAGCAGCAGTATCTTCTGGATATTGACTATATTGTTACTGAGTGTCAAAATAAAGTAACAAATCTTCTCCGGATTTTGTGTGAATGTAATTTAGGTATTTTAATGGGTGGTGGCTGTAGTTAATCAACATTCTGCTCTACTATTTAGAAAACCCCTCTTTCACTATCCTCCTTGTGCCATTGTGTGCATGAAACAGGCCAGTTCCTTCAGAACACCAGCCTGATTTATTTTTCCACTCTGTACTGCGTGTGTTTTATTTGTACCTATGCCTACTGTGTTTTTATTCAGTGTTGGTTTTGCCTTTACCTCCTTGTGTTTTTTACTTTGTCGCTTGAGTCTTTGATTCATGTGACCCAATAATGCTTTTGTGTTGCATGAAAAATATAATGACAAGGCATTGGCAGGATGGAGGAGGGCTTGAATTTCACTTTTGGTGAAGACTTACTGTCTTTGTGTTCCCTCTCCCAGCCTGTTGTGATCTTTTGCACATGTTTCTAGGTAGTGTTTTACCTCCTAAGTTATCTCCCAAGGAGCCTTGTTTTTCAGTTATGTTCGAAACCCTCAACTTCATTGTTAAGATCTAATCTTGAAAAAGCGTGCAGCCCCCAGGTAATGCCTGTGCACACAGGCTGTTAGGGCCTGTGTACTGCCAAGCAGTGTAAAATGCTCATGGGAAAATGAAAATTGGCACTCTAATATGTATTGGTTTGTGTTACATTTATTTTTTGGAAGTGGATTTCATTACTGCAATTTATCCCACCCTACCCCAAATCAGCCCTTATCTCTCAAATGCCATGTTAAATTTGTGGTGGCCAATAGGGGAAAACGTAACACTGTGGAGGTGGATGTGGCAAAAGACTATCTGGACAGTCTAACATCTTCACTTTCTTGTAGAGCTATTTCTACTGTAAAGGGAGGTCTGCATCACCCTGTTTCTATGTACACAGCTTCGTTTTGGCAGGAAAAAGATTCGATATGATGCAAATTCTTGGTGAGGTCCAAGAGAAGGCTTCACTATTTACACTGTCAATGTGCCCTGGAAGGGCTAAATTCACTCTAGAGAAAGGACTGGCTCCCCCAGCAGCCCTGTGAGGCCAGTTAATAGCCACACTTCGTCTGACAGGTGTATGAAGGTTTTGATTGTTGATGGTTTATGCCAGATGTAGAGACACCTAATCCAGCCAGGAGGTTTTGTCCTTCCCTTGTAAAGCTGAACGACCAGTAACAATAAAAGTCAGCAGATGAGTTAAGCACAATTTCGTGTAGGGAAGTCCTAAAAATAAACAGTTGTGGTTTTTTAACTGGATTTGCAAGTAGTAAATACAAATTTAATGATTAACTGGTGGTTTCTTACCTTAATGCCTTTTTATTTGTTTGTGGTAGTGATATATGTACCATTCTTTATTTTTCAATTTCTTACAAAGCCTGCAGTCATGCGAAATATTTTGGTGAAAAGAATAAGGCTTGGTTTCTTGTAGTTGCACTTATTCTATGGGTGAAAAGAGGACTTCAGTTTCCTGGGCTAACAAGTGGTACTTTGAACTGTTTTCATGTAATTAGTATTGCTGGTTTTGTACTGCTCTGAATGTATGTTCTTGTATCTCTACTTCTTTTAGAAAAATTAATTAGTAGCTAATCCATGCTGAGTAACCTCTTTAGATTGTTGTGTTTGCCTAAAGAAGTCTATCAGTTAAGAAGAAAGCGACAGAGACAATGATTATATCGCAAAGTGGAACTGATTCGTTTTCATGTTTTCCATACAGCTATTTTGAACTGGAGAGCAGTGGCCTGCGGGATGAGATCAGGTATCACTACAGGTTCAATGGGAAGACAAGAACAGAGGTGTTCCCGTACCGCCTGGCAGATGGACAGTGGCACAAGATTGCTGTGTCACTGAGTGCATCCCATCTTCTGCTCCACGTGGACTGCAACAAGTAAGAAAATATGTTCTGTAATTTATACTTCTTTAAAAAATAACCTCTACTTACACACAGGAATAAAATTGGAAAAGGAGATTTTTTTTTTTTCCCCCCCTATAAATACCTCATTCAAGAAGCATGCTAAACTGCCATGGGATAAGAAAAGGAAAACAAAGTATTAAAGTGGAACAATTCATTGTGATTATGAACAAATGTGGAAAAGGTTGATTGCTGACTGGGGAGTATTAAATGCATCTCTGTAGTTTAGGCAGTAGCTGATGTTAGGCTTGCCAGTGATTGCATTTAAGCGTGATGGATGGGTGTGCAGGCTGTTCTGTTGTGAGCTGCTTCACTCAGCATACCTGAGAACCTGAAGAGTAGACAGATACATCAGAGACGTTTTAGTTTTATTTTACATAATCAGACAATGCACTTTTACTTTTTTTTCCCCCACATGCTGCTCCATTTGGAAACTTCTGAGAAACCTGGAAGCTTGTTTTTGCATGTCTGGAACCAGTGCTTTTTATTTTCTGCAGGGTATTCTGTCTTTTCCATTAGAAGTTGTGAAGACTGTGAGATGGCATATTGCCAGGATTTCAAGGAATGAGAAACAGCAAACCTAAGATCTCTCCTGTCTAGAATCTCTCTTGCCTTGGGACTTGATCTCACAATGTATTGTAGACTTCAAACTTAGTGGCTGATGAGGAAATTCAGAGAGCTTGAAATTGGGACTCTCAAAATAGTCTTTATGAATGAGGAAAGCAAACCATTGCTTTTGTACCTTATTGCACCGAAATGAATGAAAGAAAATATCCTTCACATTCAGTGAGAGGATCAGCATATGCATTTTGGTATCCTGGCACTTAAATGGATTGGGTGATGATAGCAGATATTTTTTCGGAAGTCTTCATTTTGTTCAGAAAGGCAGAATGAAGTTAGATGAGTATTATAGGAGTACGCAGTTACTGGAACGTTTGAAAAAGTGTAAATTTTGACCCAAGTAATTACGAGATCCTGTTTTGAGAGCGATGTTACAACCATTTTCTGCAACTCCATTAACTACTGAAAAATCTAATCTGGAGGAATGTTGCTTATTGGACCTTATTTGGACCTTAGAAGCAGTTAAATGCTTAGAGTAATTTTAATTTCATTGAGGCATGAAATCTAAAGTTTGCCAAGATTGTCTTCCTTTCAGTAATTTGATTTATTTATCTTCCCATTATTTACCTGTTATTCTATTTCTTTGCTTTCAACAGAAGGCTTTTTTCTTTGTTTATTGACATACTGGGCTTTGGGATGGGTTCTTTATTATCTTCTTTGGTTTTTTTTTTTTTTATGAACAGCAAATGTGTCTTAGGAAGACCCTTTTTAGCAGATTGTTTAGCTGGCTGCTTTCTTGCACAGAATGTAAAATGAAGACAACATAAAACCACTGCCTGGTGCAGAATTCTATCCAGGGACAGGAGAACTGCACAGAGTCATGGTTGTGACCTGATTTTCTTTACAGTTACAGGCAGAAATAGATAAATACAATTATGGAATGAGCTGTGCTGTCATATGAGGTGACAAATACGTACAGCCACCTCTGTCAGGTAGCCCTAAGCAGGGCTGATCCATCTAACCCTGTCCCTTAAGGTGGTACATCTGAAGGTTGCTTCCAGCATAAATCCATGCTGAGATGTCTCTATTTGGCTGTGTATTTGTGGTGTTTTATGACAACTCCTGTGGAAAAGCAATGGAAATAGTTCTGAAAACACGACTTGAGGACAGATCATAGTAGAAGTTTAAAGGGGGGGGCGAACCTGAGTCAGCAGTGGCATCACTGTTCAGTTAATCAGAGAATTTTGTGAATGCAGGTGTTAGTTTGATTACATCTTAACCCTTTATATTTTTGCACTCAGAAAATGAGTCAACATCTTATTTATCTTGGCATTTTCTTGTGACAATGCAATAAAAGTCAAAGCTGTGAAAATGAAGAGCAAGTCTATGAGGGGAAATTTTGAGCACTACTGAAAATCCTAAGCCTTTTTCATGTTAGTGTTAGGGAAGCTGCAGCTGAAAGTGTGAACAGAGTCCAGTGTGAAGAGCTGTGGACTCTACGTGTAAACGTCACCATTTTAGGCTGGTGTGGTGTCTGGCTCTTGGCAGAGTGCAGGATGCCTGGTGAGAAGTGATGCTTCTGCAGACTTGAATGAGCAAGAGGGAACAGGATATGGGTGCAGTCGATATATTCCCCTGTCCCACCTGCTGCGGAGGTTTGGTGTCATCAGAGCAAGAATTTAGCTTCCTGTGTACCTATCTCTAGTTAAAGAAGTTCTCAATTTTTGGTTTACTGTTTTTGCCAGCAAAACGAAGCAAAAAGGGAAAAGAAAAAAAAAAAAGACTGCCAAAATTAATCCCTTGTCTTTTGGCTGTTTTTCTTTAGGGGTTTACAACATTGCTTCCTTACAGACATGCCTAAATTTGCATAAATGCATTACTTATTTTGTTTGGGGCTGTGGTAATGTGTCATATATTTGGAAGGCTATTGTGAGAGAGCAATTTGTTAATGCAGTGTTATTAAAGTTAATCTGTACCTGAGAGTGCATTGCAAGTGTTTGCGTTGGGAAAAATACCCAATCGCAACCTAGTTTTGCTGGAGGATTCATACTGTGATGCCCCAAGCTAGTCTCTGGCCTCCAAAAACTGCAGTTGATCAGAAAGCATTGGAGACAAAGCTTAATTTGTAAACAGATAGAGCTGGGAAGAGTAAGTTTGACTATCGCCTACATTACTCTGATTTGTAAAATTGCTTTGACATTTGTACTTGATTATCTTTTGGATTCAATTCAAAGTCAACTTTGTTCTTCAGCCTGGATAGGCTAGGGAAAAGTACTTGAGAACTAGCAAAGATCTGTAGTGCTTTAAAGCATCACCTTTAAAACAGTGCAATTGCCTCTGCTCTAATGAGATGTCATACGGAGGGGGAAGCGTATGTATCAAAGGAGGTTTGTTTGCCCAAGTACATGTCCTTTTGAAATCAGCTCCTGCTGCATCTTACTTGCTCCTTGTAGTGCTCCTTCAAGAACAAGGAGTGGGAATTGTAGCTGAGTTTGAAGTTGGAGCTTGGAGCTGCTGACTAAGGAATCATCGAATGATTTGTGTTGGAAGGGACTTTAATGATGATCTTGTTCCAATCCCCTGCCATGGATGGGACACCTTCCACTAGGCCAGGTTGTTCAAAGCCCCACCCGCCTGGCCTTGGACACTTCCAGGGATGGGGCAGCCAAAGCTTCTCTGGGCAACCTGTGCCAGGGCCTCACCACCCTCGGAGGGCAGAATTTCTTCCTAGTACCTAATCTAAACCCACCCCTCCTCGGTTTGAAGCCATTTTCCCTTGTCCTATCACTTTGTTTCCTTGTCCAGAGTCGCTCTCCAGCTCTCTTGTGGCCCCTTTAGGTACTGGAAGGTGCTAGAAGGTCGTCCTGGAGCCTTCTCAAGCCTGAACAGCCCCAAATTTCTCGGCCCATCTTCATGGGAGAGAAGAAAGGTACTTCAAAGTCCAGACTGAAAACCTGTTGAATGTCGCTGGACTCTCCTCACTGACTTGAAGAGCTTTTGTGCTGGGCCTGGGCTGTAACCTCTAGCCAGGGATGTATCTCAGAAAACTGACATAAGAAGCCACGGGTGCACTTGCTAACATGCTTTTAACATTCTAGTAAGGTTCTGAAAGCTTAGAAAAATGATAAGACTGCCTTAATTATAAAAGTACTACTGATGCACAAGTAAAACCTGTGCTCAAAGTAACATGGAAATTAACCTTCCTGCTCTTAGTAGGCTCTGTGCCCCCCTGCTCTAGGCAAAAAGGGGTTGTCAGGGGTTTTCTGGTTAATATTTAGATTCAGCTAGACAACTGTGTCATTGTCCTTAAATAACCAGTGGTACCAATAGATATTTATGTATGTATGTGTGATCAAATAAACTCTGCTGTGCATCTTCCCAGATTGGGCCTCTGTTCATACCTGTGCTCTTGGGAGATTTGCAACCACAAGAGGCTGTCGAGTCCTACGAGATCTGATGTTTGACTTCTCTGGGAATTAGTTTCAGCTGTAGAGTCTGTATTGTTTCCCATGGCACCTGACTGTCCACTGGGATGCTTGTCCCCTATGACAGTAACAGCACAGAAATATTTTGCATTTAATTGTGTTGAGAAGAGTGAGGTAATAGCATAGAGCCTACAGTTTACGAGGTGCCAGGTACTGTATCAGCATGTATTTAGTGACAATTTATTTGCAAAATAGAAATTCCAAGTTGTTCTCAGTGTATTTTATTAATCTGGAGAGGTGAGCCTGAAAAGTGTTCTATTTTTTTATGTTTTCATGTGTCATCAACCATAGGTACTCACCTATTCAGACAATATC
This sequence comes from Platysteira castanea, assembly GCA_013397175.1. Lineage (NCBI taxonomy): Eukaryota > Metazoa > Chordata > Aves > Passeriformes > Platysteira > Platysteira castanea. The sequence continues at coordinate 288,834 of VYXC01007460.1, read as the reverse complement.
CATATTCCTTTACGTGAACTCTGTCTGTGGGCACAGAAGGGAGAAAGGTGCTTTGATGAAAAAATTAATGTTCTTCAGTGAAAATCTGTGCTGGAGTGCCTTTTGCTGTGAATGCAGCCTGTGGTTTTGATGGATACTCTTAGCTGTTTGATGGAGGGGGTTGGTAAGAGCATTAGAGAATAGATTATAAAACTGGAGCAGGCTTGGAAGTAGTCTCCAACTGAAAAAACATGTTGTCTGCTTCTTTTATGTTAGAACAGCACATTAGGGAATAAAAAATGCATGAGCAGTGAGAACTTTTTAATTGGAAAAATAAATAAATTAAAGTAACATCCTCCAAATATGGGAATACAAGACCTCTGAGTTCTTATAAATAAGATATTCTGGCTGCCAACCTGAGGTTTTCAACTGATCTAAACAAAGTTCTGTGACTTTAATTAAAGTGTAATAAATTTAAAGAAGGTTAAGAGATGTATTTAAAAGAGGGATTTGCTGCTTTAGTTACTGTACAACACTTTCTCTTGAGAGGGAAAATGGCGTGGTGGCAGTGCTATGCAGCTGGGTACTTTAGTCTTGCTATTTGAATATGAGTTTGTGACCCAGATTGCTTCTCTGCTCTCCAGGCTGTAGCAGAAATTGTCAGAGAAATGGGTGCTCGGGTAGAGTGGTGTCATTGTGCATCCTGGGTGCACCCAACTTCAGATCTGTGGTACTGTGGACTGGAAGTTAATTTTCACCTTCCAGTTTTCCCTTTTGTTTGGCAGAAAGGCTGTGAACTGTTTAGCGTAAGAGAGATCTCCAGCTGGCAGACCACATCAGCTGCCATCAGTCTCTATCATTATAGTCACTGCAAGGAGATGTTGAGGATACATTCAGCATTGTTTTCTTTTTAAAGAAGCTTTTAAATAGGGTTTTTCACTGAATAGCTAATGCATCAGCAGAGTGGTACTATGGCTGTAACCAAAGACTGAATGGTATGTTTTAATCCAGTCCCCAATTACCATGAAAATTTATTTTTTTTATCCTAAAAAAATAATTTGAACTCCTTTGTATACTGCATTGAGAGAACTGTGAGAATGCATGAGTGTTTATGAAAGTGCTGAAAAAGTACTGCAGAAAATAATGGTACCAGTCCATATCTGTGCCTGCCTTAGGCCCTTTGACCACCCCTGGGAGGCAGCAGTCACTTGTACGGGTACCTGGGCCCCGAGCTTCAGCAGAGAGGCCTCACAGAGCTCCTGCCCAGTGTGGAATCTGTGCCTACTTTGGGCTCCCTTTGGGAGCTGATCCAGGTGCTGCTGACGTCGGGAGAAGAGGAGCAGAAGTCATTCTCCAGGAGTTTGATTAAGGGTCTCCCATAGGAGCTTGGGGCAGAGTTCTGGGGACCCGTGGAGCCAGAGTTAGGTACCTACAAAGCCCAGCTACTGCTGAATATAGACTCAGCAATGGTTTTGGTTTTTTTGTTTGTTCCCCCCCAAGCCAGAGCTGGGGACTTGTGGTGCCTTCTGGTGAATTGTAAATGTTGGTAGACAGGTTGATGACTTCAACAGGACAGGAATACCGTGTTATGCTTTACCTTCAGCATCTTGCATTCCTTCTATTTTTATGCTCTGGGTGTGTCAGGGAGAGAGGATGGATGATGGTAGAGGGAATGATCTTAAATCAAGACTAGCAAGCCTCAGATGATTTAGTAATTTCCCTAAGCATGTGACTAGGTGTATTGTCAAATTCTCAAGTATTTGTACATTGGTCCAATATACATGTAGACATTTTTTAATGTTAAAAGAAATAAACCCTTAAATTGATGTGGTTAGTTATAAAAGCAGTCTCTGAAAATTTAGCTTGCATCGTTTGAAATCTATCTGGGTATTTTATTTTATTTTTTTTCAGGAGAAGTCTCCTGTTACTTGGCTCTATTTTCTTTTTATTTGTTGGTGCAGGGGTCATATGGGCAGAGAGGTGATCATAGTAATTTAAGGGTCAACCAGATAAAGCAAATGTTTTGAGCTTTTTCCTTTCAGATTGTAAAAACAATTATTTTGTTCCAGGCAGGCAGATTAACTGAGATCTAAGAAATAAATGAACTCTTCCATTTGAAGTGGTTAGCTCAGCTCTGGAGTTTAGAACTACAAGTCACATAGGATAATACTGGAGCTGAATTGAGAAAATGATAGCATAATTCTATTTAAATACTTTGTTAAAAACATTAGATCTTTGCCAAAGAGCAGGTGAGAACCCCTCTGAACTATTCAGCAGCAGACTTGAGATCTCAGTCTTCATGTAGCAAATAGTACAGAGCCTTTCCACAAGATCTGAAACCTCCCGAGTGTGGTGGGGCATGAAAGGATTGAGCAAACAGGGCTGAGACTGTTGAGATCTGTGAAACCAGCCCAGAGTTTTATGAAGTGGTTTAATACTTGAGGTGTCTTTCTTTGGCAGTTCAGCACAATTACCCAGAAGGTAATTATTTTAGGAATTGAGTCTTTACAAAATCCTCAAGTTGACTGCATGACTGCATTTCTTAATACCCCAAAACCTGAAAGTTCTCACTATTTCATGATTTGATGACAGAAAACTGACAGCATTCCTAAGGGCCATGGTGCAGGATCAGTCCCATTTGTTCCTTGGGTGTGAGGAGCTGGAGGCACCTGGGCTGCTTAGAGGAGGAAGGTGTCAAGGCTTGGAAATACCGAGTGGGGCTCTGGGGTGCCAGGCCATGGCACAGCTCTCACTGCAGCCGTGGTGTGTGAACAGGTCCAGCCTGGCCTCTGTGGTGTTTGGATGGCCCTGCAGTATGTAAGGGGCTCGGGTAGGCTCAGAGCTGAGTGTGGGGACAGCAGTTTCTGGTTCTGTGCCGTGGGCCTGAGCTGCTTGGCAAATATGCCCATTGAGGGAATGGCAAAGGCAGTCCAGTCCCACACTTCGGAAGGTGAGGTGTTTCTGCCAGTTGAGGAATGCTCCATTTCTCTCCAGATAAGTGTTTAGTGAGCTGGTTGGTGTCGTTTTTTGGTGGTGTGGGTCTTTTTAAATGGGGAAAAAAAGTCAGATGTTAGCATCTGCTTCCACTTTAAACATTTTAATGATGTGAAGCATCCTTGTTGTGATCTGTGTTACCAGTGTAATGATACATCGAAGAAGCAGTAAGGAGTGAGATGGTAGTTTGATCCTCAGCACAGGAGTAAGGTAACATGCAATTGCCAGTCCTAAAGCTTGTCCTTCTGTCTGAGACCAGGCAGTAAATGAAAGAATGAATCAGTGGAAACTGCATTACTTAACTGGGCTGCAATTTTAGTGGCATTCTCTTCAGCACATCAATAGTGAAAGCAAATAACTAATAACTACCACTGTGCCAACTAAGGCAACTCAGACTTTCTCAGCCCAAGCTGAATTTTTGTGTCACACCAACTACTTACCTTAAACTTGTCTGAAAGATGTGCCATGCAGTATCCCTGGGGGACAACCCAGTGCAGTCTGCAGTGAGAACTCTCATTGACTAGAGCAGAACCATGCTTTCACCTCCCCAGTGTGTCAGATGTGAGAAATGTGCTGTCCCTGCGGAGTGCTTTTCTGCCTGTCTGCTGGCAGTTTCCATCTAAATTTAATTTTCGAACCAAAATAATGGCTTGTTCTGTGTTTACTGTATGTTTCATATGCCTCCCCAGTCATGGCCAATTGGTTATTGTGGAGAGAATGTAATGTTATCTTTCAAACAACCAAGACTAAACCGGACAGTTGGAAAATACCATGGGAAAAGGGAGATGCGGGTTATCCGATGAACCTGCAGGAAGAGCTGAGGAACAGGGAATGAGGCTGTGGAATTAGTGTTACAGAGCTGGTGGCTAATGGGGAGGAGGTGTGGCAGCTCCAGGGAGAGCCGAGTGCCTTTGCACAGTGCTGAGACAACACCAGGGGCAGGGCCCTGGCACGAGCGTGGCAGCAAAGGCAGAGCCTGCCATCCTCAGCCTGCAGTTGCCTTCAGTCACTGCAGCAAATTGGCTCTGGAATATGGATGAGGTTATTTTGTGATTATATACAAATCCTTTCGTGATGACATGCACCCCTTGATGAGATGATCCTGTGACAAGATACCCTGTAAAGCAATTAGCTTCTCAGCAGATGGGTTTTTGGAAGGGGGGAAGAAGCTGTTTGGTAGAAAGGTTTCTTGTGGCTAACTGAATTTTAAATTTATCTTTTGTAGCAGTGCAGAAAGAGTTGAAATCGAAAGCCTGGTTCTTCTCACAATTGCACCTATCTTATTGTACTAGATAAATCAGCTTTGGGGTTGAGAGGAGCCTGAGATAAAGGCAAAACAAAAGGAAAGACAAAGGCTGCATATATTTTGTGAAGAGGGGCTGTTCCAAAGCTGTAAAAGCTTCTCATGCCTCAGGTTCTGCTGTAACTGCCAGAGTGAAGATCCGTGTGCTGCAGGTCTTGGGCCAGGGATCAGCACATCCCTTTATGTGGCAGGCAGATGGAATGGAAGCTAAGTTTCAGCACTGCCAGTTCTCACTCAATAAATGCCTTGTGATAAACCCCAAAAGCAATCTTAGATTTTTTTTATTTTTTCATGGCAAAGTAGAGATGGCATAAGCCATTTAATCATGGTTTCACCTCTTTGTTCTGGCAGAATTTTATTTTGGGGTTTGTTTTGCTGCAAGACTTTCTTTGTGCCATTATTTTGATGCAGTCTTCCTCTTTTGCTTTCTGATGTAAGATAGGCTTAATTGGTTACTACTTGTTTCATAGATATTCTAATACAGCTTTTTATCTCAGATGTATCTTGCTCTAAGGGTTTCTTGTTTAATTTGTGGGAAACAAGCTTTTCTTCTTTTTATATCTTGAAAGAACCCATTGAATTAATTTCTCCCCTTATTTCTAGAATCTGCTTCTAATTACTCAGGCTTGGTTGGGTGATATTTTGCATCTGGGATGTACTTGGAACATTTGGTTCATCTGAGATGGGCTTTTGGTATGATACTTGGTAGGGTAACAAATGCGTGTGCTGTGTTTTTAGCTTTCTTGTTAACAGTTTGCTTTTTTCAGTGTTCTGGTTTAGAACCTGAGCTTCAAACCTTGCTGAGGTTAAAGGATGTCTTTTAGGGACCCTGTGAGTTTTAGTATTGTCCTCATTTGTAAGTGTATTTGTCTCCTTGGCTGTAGTGGATACTTGTGTGCATCATAAAAAACCTGTTGCTGTGTGTTTTATGCCCTGGTAGCCAGATAGTGATAGTTGCTCACAAGTGATAGAGATGTTAAAATACCTTTGGAGAGTCAGATATTTGTTTGAAAAGTCACATTTGATCTGTGTAGCTCTCAGCTCTGTATGGAGATTTTTCAAGTCCTGAATTCACATTAATCCATAGAAGTTGTGCACATTGATTTTTAGAAGAAAAGTCTGTATATGTAGATGGCATTCACCTCAGCACTTCAGAGGAAGAATTCTTTTGACCTAGACACCACCTTAAGTTCTGCTGAATATGGCAAAAATTATCATCTTCACCAAAACCTGTGACAAGTACGTTGCTCTTGTGCTTCTGCTACCTGTAGATTATGCACGAGTTTTGAGGGCAATGCCGGGGCCAGGAGCCACAGGCTACTGAGCTCAGATTTACCTAAAAGAAAAAGGTTGCTGTGTGGTTTTAGTGCTGTTAGGCAGCTGAGCACCACACAGGAGCTGCCTCTGCAGTGGGGTGGGGAAGAGATTTGGAAGGATGAAAGTGCAGGAGGGGGAAAGGTGTGTTGGAATAAAGACAGTTTAACAGGTAAAGCAAAGCAAAATAAAGAATTAATTCACATCTCCCATCAGCTGGTGGGTGTTTAGCTGTTTTCCTGGAAAAAGCAGGACTTTGTCTCACATCATGGTTACTTGGGAAGACAAATGCCATAACTCCAAACATCCCCATCCCCTTTCTCTTTCCCCCCAGCCTGTATTGCGAAGTGTGATGTGATGTGGCATGGGGTATCCCTTGGGCCAGCTGGGGTCTGCTGTCCTGGCTGTGTCCCCTCGCAGGTTCTCCTGTGCCCCCAGCCCCCTCCACTGCTGGTGGGGCAGTGTGAGGAGCAGAAAAGGCCCTGGCGCTGTGCAAGCACTGCTGAACATCAGCTAAAACACAGGTGTGGGACCCACACTGTTCTGGTCACAAATCCAGCACGTGGCACCATACTAGCTGCTTTGAAGAGAATGAGCTCTGTCCTAGCCAAATGTGATGACCATTTGGGTATCAAACCAGCTGTCTTGACACTGAAAGCCCTGCTCTGGATCCATCACATGTAAAATAGAGTTGATCTCATATTTTGGCTTTTTTTTTTTTATCTACAACTCTTGACTACCCTAAGCAAACGGCAAAATTTCTGTTTCTGCTTAGAGTCTGACTCAACCTGTTTTCTGGGTTTTTTGCACTTTCAGGCGTGCTGTTCTTGTTATATGAAGATGGGTAAACACTGCAGCCTTGTAGACAGGCTGTTAGGGTTTAGACACTCTTTACACTGTTGTTGTCAGGAGCCATTTGTGTCTGTTTTGTCATTTGCAAGTAAAGTCCATAATACTGACCTTGTTTGTAAAGGTGTTACAGTCTGCCTCAGGTTCTCCAGATGAAAGCTGCCATAGGGGCAACTCTGACCGATGCATTTCTGTCCTTCATGGGGCCACTGCTGTGTCATGTGCTGGGGCCAGTCCTCTACTTTGGGTCGACAATAATGATTTGTTTTAGTTTAGTGCTTAAGAAGTGCTGATAAAATTCATGGATAAATTTGTAGGAAACTGAAGAGCATAATACATTTTGTAATGAAAGCCCCACCCAGGCAGATAATATCTCTGTGATTTCACCCTTATTCAACTGATGTGTGGAGAATAAACCCCCAAACCTGACAGTGAAACATCCTCTTGTAACCATCTTCACTTGCATTTGTGTAGTTTCCTCCTGTTTGTTAGTTAATCTGATTTTTCTTGACTGGGGAAAAAAAGGAGATTTTTTAAAAATAGAATTTTATTTAGATGACTTTTTATTTTTAAATTTAGATTTGTATTTGGAATAATTAAAGTGAGAAATAGAGTACATTCACTTTTTCTGCGATTATACAGGAAAATCAATGAAATCATTTGGGTGACAGACCTTGAAGAGAACGTAAACTGAGCATGCACTCTTGAGTCTTTCACCTAACATGTGCTGTTACTGGAGACCTATTTTTTTTCTCCCAAAGCTGAACAATAACTTGATTAAATAGCTGGCAGTTACTATTGTATATTCAAAATTTAATAAGAAAAGGCTTCCCTCATACCCCAAGATTTTAATCTAAATTGCTTTCCTCTGTTAAGTGATTGTGAACTCCTATACTATGGCAGGGGAGATAGCACCAAAAAAATCAGAATTTCCCTCAGGAAGTTTATTTTTCTGAAAAAAACCCCACTGGAAACTGAATGAATAATTCAGTTAAAGTTGCTCCAGAGCTGAATGCATGTCAAATAATGCATCCTATCTGTAAACACTATCAAGGAAATCCAATCACGTTGCTATTGACACATTTTCATTGGGAAGCATATAGAAAATGGGTTGAAAGAGAAATAAGTAAAGATATCCTAGTATTTATTTTTAAAATCAATTCTTAGTCTCTTTGGAAGAATAGATAAAGACAAATGGCAATACTGTATTTTAAAGCTAGGAACTGATACAATCAATCAGTTTCTCCATGCAGGTGGGTTCAGAGAACATGCTGGCCAAACTTTTTGAAGCAGCTGATTATTTTTATACAATGGGCTTTGTTAGGAGGCCTCATTTGCTATTTCAGAAGTGTACTATGTTTTTGCAGGCTCAGCTGGAGATGATAGCAAGGGTCAAAGATGGTCAACACCCCTGCAAATTAGATTAGGAGAAAGATTGGTGCAAAACGGGGAACTTCCTTCTCTCCTCTGACTTTCTTTACAGAATTTGAGAGTGTTGTTTCAAAGACTGCAATGAACAGAACTTTTCTATACCCTTCAATATATTTAAGAGATCTGAAGATCCAGATGGATGTATACAGGGTAATGAATGGTTGCAAGAGAGTGTAATTTTTGAGCATCAGGCTTTGAATTGCAAAAATCTGTTTTGATGATTCACCCTGATGTCAGGAAGGGCTCCTGTGCAGCTGTTGGAGGGGCCTTCAGAGAGTGATTCATTTACTGTAAGATGAATCACACCCTAGAAACACTTATGTCTCTTCATTAAATAAGTGAGTCTAGAGAACTAGCTCCACTGTAGGTATGAACTTTTGAGACATTTGGAATTGGGTGTGATGAATTCAACACCTGTTCTCTACATGGAAATTTATAGCTTCCCTCTGAGGAGGGACCCCAAGTGAAGGAACTCCTGGGCTTCTATACCCTCACAGTCTAAATCTCTGTTTCAAGCCCCATTAATGCAGTTCAGGGCTCTGTGTGTTCACAAATTCCACTGAATATTCTGAGTTGGAAGGGACCCACAAGGACCGGAGTCCGGCTCTTAAGTGAATGGCGCATATGAGGATCAAACCTTCAACTTTGGTGTTACTTAGCGCCATGCTCTAGCCAGCTGGGCTCATCTCAGGGTTTTCATATCCAGCCTGCAAGTAGAAGGCGGCACATTATTGTTTTAGTAACCTACTCATATTTTAGACGTGAAAGAATTTGGAAATGTCATGATTTGGAGTGCTGCTTTGTAGTGACTGTTGAGCTGCAGTCTATTTTATGGTTCAGAGTTTTAGGCAGTGGCACCTCCTGATCAGTCCATGTTGGCTGATGTATCCTAATGTGAGCAGACATAAAGTTTATTTTCATGTTCTGCATGAATATTGCAGCAATTTCAAAAATGCTTCTGGCATGGCAAATAACTGTATGTGTGACATAGAGCTGCATCTCCACAAAATACTCTTCAAGTGTCAACTTTTGCTTATAAAAGTTCTGTGTAAGAAATCATCTCCACTGCAAGAGACAATTCCGTGTGACATTTTTCCAGAGGGAATGTGACCCAGTGTGTGAGGCAATGAAGAAGCCTCAGTCATGCCCAGTCTAAAGGCTTAGGTCTTGGGCAGAGACTCGATCTTTGTGATCTTGGTTAATCAGCATGTCCGTGTTTCAGTCTGCACATGTGTAAAATGAGGGTATTTCCCTTTTTTACCATTCTATATTAGATACATACTGTCGTATATTCACACATTACAAAGATGCTAAAAATAGTTTATATTGAGTACATAGAAGGGAGCTGTCGCCTCTTCCAACAAAGCTTGTTCTCTAGAGGAGTTCTTCCTCCATGCAGAGCAAGATGTGTGTATGTATATTAGGATGCAAATATTTTAGATATGCCTCCTTTCAGGAATCCACTGATTATTTTATAGATTTTCTATTTTCTGCATATTGTCCTCATTATGGCAGAGATGCCTGTTTGGAATGTGTCCTTGAGAGAGGTGTTTCTGGTGATTGCACAAGAATACTTAATGAATCAAAGCGTGCAGATAGGGTAGAAATACAGATACAAAACACGAGAATATAATGGGTATTTGTTGATTAACAGGTGTATTTCTTACTATATTCTGCTAAACAGATCAGTTGTTTGTGAATGTATTCTGAGCATGAACATTTCAAGAGTAGGATTGGTTCATTGTTCTATTACCCTGGTTCTATGGTTTAGCTTCTTTGAAAAACGTTGGCATAAAGTAGGGGCAAATCAAGCTTTGTCTTGGAAAGTAAATGCAGCAATCATAAATCTGAAAGCCTGAAGTGTGTAGTAGAGCTTCCATTAACCTGCAGACCTGGGTCTCCTCATGTTGGAGGGGCTCTTCAGTCTGCAGCAGTTTTAGTGACCGTGGTTCCCCTGAGTCCTCTTTCTGAGCATTCCTTTTCTTGTGAAGTGTATTGTGCATTTCTCTGTGTTGGTATCAAAGCCAAATGTGTTGGAAATTGGTCTCCAAGGAGCTCTAGACCAGCACTTCATAAACCGAAGTGTATAATTTAGCTATTCATATGCCAAATGCAGAGTATTGGTCACACGGGTATAAAGCCATAGAAGGTGACACACCTCAGCTCAGAGAGTCAAGTAAGGGAAGTGAGTGATGTGGAAGCTTGGTGTGGGGATTTTTTTGTTTTGTTTTGTTAGTTTGGGGTTTCTTTGTTTTGTTTTGTTAAAATTTTTTTTTTAACTGATGTGCTTTTTGACCTTTTCAATTTCCCAAGAGTATAGAGGGGCTTATAGAGGAGTAGCAATATGTTATGTACATACTAGCCAGGGCTTTTTTTTTTTTTCTCATGTTTAACAGTATACAATAATAAAGTAAATTCACATAGTCTGTAAATCAAACGGTGTCAACCAAAACATCTTTTGACATAAGAAGATAATCAAGGACTGATCTACATTTCATGCCCTCTCTTGACTCCTAAGCCTGTTACTTCATGGGCAGATCTAAGGAGAAGGAAACGAACCAGCCTCGTCGACATATGTGGAATAAGGCACAAACTAACTTTCATTAACCCCTTAATTTAAGGTAAACACCTGCCTCAGAAATGTAATTTGAATTAGAGTAGAACAGTAGAGGAATATGGGGAATCTTGAGCTTTTGTGTCTTAAGGATGGCACTTAGTGAACAGACTGGAAAGGAGGTCACTTACAGCCCTTTCCACATAGGTTGAAAGAGTGTTAAATCATCAGAAAAGACAAGCCACGTTAGCCTGTCTCTGATTTGTCTTCCTAACTTGCTGTTGTTGAACTGTCATATAACAATGTCAGGTTTTGATTTTTTTTTTTAATATGCAATTGCAGACAGATATTGTAGAGTTCCTTTATCAACTTTAACTAGGCCAGGTGAATAAAAATCAAATAATCTTCAATAAGTAGTGTTTTTGAACCTGGTCAGCACTGTGGTTTTATCTATTAGCAGAAATGGAGTTCTTTATTGAATATCAACTAGTCTTTCCAGGAGATGAGAAATTTTCCAGTGAGGGCATTATTGACTGAAATCATGAATAAAGCTGTGCTATATATACAAAGAGAAATTCCTAATATGATAGAGCAACTCAGTGCACATGCTCTCAAGGAGCTCATGTTCAAGGACCATGTAAATCCTTTGTTCCTCATTCAGTATTCTGCAGCAGTTTTGCATTTGTGTGGTTCAGTTTTGCATGAGGTATGACAGAACACCTCTACTTACATTTCAAATTATTGATACAGTGCATGCAAGATTCCTGTAATTCTCAAAACCGTAGTCTTGTTTTGCTGTTTGGACAGGTAGAACAGCTCAGCATGGTAATTTTATAGATAGACCTAATTAAATAGTAGAGAGAGAAATTTCCTAGAGCACTGAATGTATCATGCTCATGAAGTGTGATGAGTTAGGGCTGATGATAATTATAATAAACTTTAGCAATGAAATTATGAGTATTACAAGAAGTCTTCTGACTCCTGTACTCACATTCCTAAGCTGTAATTGTCATATAAGTATTTTGTTCTTAGGTTTGAGATTTTTCTTGTTGTTTCTTTTAAAAAAAAAAAAGTGTTAGCCTTTAGTTTTATATATTGCTTCTATTTCATCTGGACAAATGGTTTGCTCCTTTTTTTGATAAGCAAAAGTGGGTGGAATATAGAACTCTGTACTTTGACATAACTTTTTAGATCTTTCTAGAAGTTCTTTAATACTGGGATGTTATTCCAGGCCTCTGCAAATATATTAATTTTCCAATAATGTGATATGGTGGGTTTGACCCTGGCTGGACACCAGGTGCCCATCAAAGCCACTCTGTCACTCCCTTCCTCAAATGGACAAGGGAGAGAAAAAGATAATGAACGGCTTGTGGATCTAGATAAGGGCAGGGAGAGATCACTCACCAGTTACAGTTGTGGGCAAAACAGACCACTTGGGGAAATCAGTTTAATTTGTTACCAGTTAAATCAGAGTAGGGCAATGAGAAGTAAAACCAAATACCTTCCACCCACCCCTTTGTTCTTCCTGTGCTTATCTTTGCTCCTGATGTTTCTCTGCCTCCTCCCCACAGCTGGCACAGAGGGGGTGGGGAATGGACCTCCAGGGGAACAGCTGCCTCCCCACGGAATCTCTGCTCCCGTGCCTGGAGCATCTTCTCCCCCTCCTTCTGCACGGACCTGGGTGTCTGCAGAGCTGTTTCTCTCATGTTCTTACCCCTCTCCCTAGACGGAATTGCTGTTGCTCAGTAGCTATTCTCCCTTCTCAGATATGTTATTCCAGAGGTGCTGCCACCATCAGTGGTGGACTCAGCCTTGGCCAGCACTGGATCCATTCTGGAGCCGGCTGGCACTGGCTCTGCTGGACCTGGGGGATGTTTCTGGCAGCTTCTCACAGAAGCCACCTTTGCAGTCCCCTGCTACTGAACTCTTGCAATACAAACCCAATAGCCAGGGCAACTTACCACGTGAAAAATCACAGATTACACTTAGTGAGCCTCTGCTAGAAACAGCTGGAGTGTAATTGGGACGATAACTGTGTGATAGGTTCAGTTGATTGACTTCTGTTTTCCTTTGGTTTTTGTTTTTCATGTTTGTTTTAAAGCCATAGCTTTAAAAAAAGAAAAATAATTTGACCACAGATAATTTCACTTCTTTAAGCTAAGGGTCTTGGCAGACTCAAAGTCTCTTCTCTTGGCTGTCACACTGGTGTGATTAGACAGCAATGCATACTCCCTGTAAACGGGACAGTAATAGAAAAAGATTTCATCATCTCTTCCATAATCCTTATTAGCATGCTGTTTTTGTTGTGAAGCAGTAAGTTCGTGGCTCCCTCTGATGTGACATGGCAATATGAGAGTCCAGGGTCAGTAACTCTGGCCTTGAATTTTTCATGTTCTGAAAGGATGATATCATTGTAGCAGTCCGTGTTCCTGGAAAAGTTGTTATGGAAACTTCATTACAGCTTTTCTAAAAATAAACAAACAAAACCCCAAGCAAAACCATTTTCGAACTCTGAATACTTTGTTAACTTAAAATTGTGTTACAGCAATTTTTTATGAGTTAATTTTAGAAATCTGGTTTGCGGATTGCTGCAGTCATGTGCAAGTTTATGCAGTACATAAAGGTTGCTTATGGCCCTCATATTACCTGCTGTCACTGTGAGATACCAGGTGTATATAAAGAGGTCCCATTCTGTGCCAGACCTGTGCTGGTGACAGACACAAGCTGGATGTGCAGTAGAGGCACCACACGTGAGCACCCAGCCTGAGCAAATCCATTAACAAGGGGAGAAAGTTCCACCTGCAGGGATGAATGACACAAATAAAGAGAGAAGAGTAAAGGGGAGCAGAGTGGAATGAAGTTGTTTTGTGAGGTCTATTCAAAATTCTAACCAGTCTGAAAGCCCCAAGGGGTTGTTGGGTTTGGTTGGATCTTGTGTGTGATTGCACTTTTTCTCTAGGGTAGATTTTGAAAGACATCCCTAGACTAGGATAGGCCTATTTTATTCTTTTCCCTCCTGTGGTGGGTTTTGGCATTGTATTTCTTTCGTCTAGTGCTGCACAGCTGCACAAGGAGAGTTTCATTTTTATGGAGTCTTCATGTATTTGTGATTTTATTTTTTTTATTTTAAAGTTTTAATGTAGTTTTTTCACCACGATCAATGATAAATACTGTGTTTATTGAAAATTTTTTTAGGGGTTTTATTTTTGGTTCCATTTTCTATCTTTTATTGTTACCTGATTTTGTCAAGGAAGTTCAGAGGAAAGAGAAAATTCAAGTAAATGCAATGTATTCCCTCTACAGGATTTATGAACGTGTCATTGATCCCCCAGAAACGAATTTGACACCTGAAAGCAATTTATGGCTCGGACAGAGAAACAGGAAACATGGTTTCTTTAAGGTAAGCAGATATGAAATGGCACTTGAAGAGGGAAAGTAATGACCAGTCAACAAGGTACTTCCAATCAGTTGTCTTAGACTCATGAAATATGGTATGTATGAAATTTGGTAGGAGCTGTGGGCAGTTTGTAAACTGCTTGTTTACTTTCTGCTGAGGTAGAAGTTTCTGGTATTTATTCCAGTTTTGGATAACAAGCCACAGTACAAGTGTTTATCTGTGAAGGGAGTCTGTAGAGCAGCAATAGGCCAATCTGCCTATCCTCAATCTGGGCATGGATTTGTTGCCAAGGTGATTTACCACCCACTCGGCTTCCCTGTGAAGCCGTCAGTTCCTAAGAGAATTTTACAAGTTGCCTCTTTTCTGAGGATCTCTCCTCAAAGTCCCCAGACTTCCAATGAGCTAGGACAATTATGCTAAGCTTATTTCAGTGTAGTAGCTAACAATTTTTATTGTGAAACAGGTAAAAGCCAAGTTTTAACTTAAAGGATAATCTGAGGATTGCTCTGAACCTAGAGCGCATTTCATCCTCTGGCAGCTGAGCTGTCACTGTGAAGTGAAATTGATAGTATTATTTTATTCTACAGCTGTTGGTTTTTTACCTCAGCTGCTTCCCACTATTCCACAGATGGTAAACATATGTTTATAGCTACACAGGAGAAGGAAGAAGTTATATTGGAGTCGCCCATCTTAAATTTTATGCAGGCAGTCAGAGCCTCAGAACTCTGGGATATTATATGTTTGTAAATTAATATTTCTACGTGTTAACGCTTTGGAAACAGCAGGGTAGCTAATGATATGCTAATGAACTGACAATTTTTATTGATCATAATGAAAGCCGACAAGTGCCTTACTTTGCTTTATGCGTGCTTGAATATTTTACTAACTTTCTTCAGGGCAGAAATATAATTGGTTGTGGTTTTTTTAATCCTGCTTGAGAGTTTCAGAAGTCTTACTTTTTTTACGCTACTCATTGCTAAAACTTGGGATTTTGCCAGTTTGTAAAGAGTACACATCTCTTTCCTTATATTTATATGCTCAGCAGGATCTCCCTTTCTTTTTCAGAGCAATTTGTTTCACTGTTTCAGCATATAAAAAAATAGATATATTTTCCTTAATGTAAACAGAGATCTGCAGGGAAATAAGGACATTAAAAAAGAATTAGTATTTTTTAATGTGTTTTGGAGCCATGAAAATGCGTGTAAGGAAAAGCACTGGATACTGTTCTGAATATCGTCTCTGCCTACCTATGTATTCCTAAAGTTTTCTTATTTTAATGATAATTAATTGTTGTTTCTCTCCATAAATGAGTAGCATTAAAGCATATTTTGGACATATTCTCATACCTATATTAGATTTTAATTCTTTGGTATATCAGAAGAGGCGGGAGGGGATATGGTAGTCCTAAGTCACTGTCCAGCTGCCACAGTTTTTTGTATCCATGCTTTTGTTCCACATCCTTATTTACAGTGATTATTGCACAAGCAGTCCTGCTGTGTCTGTGGGCTTGCTGAGGAATGAAGTGCTCTGTGGTGTCATCAAGGGAACTGAAGTCTCAGCCCTTGCTCCTGCTATCTCTTGCTGGTTGTAACTTTGGTGACGTGGCCGAGCACTCGGAGTTCAGCCGAGACAGAGGTTGTAGCCCAGCAGTGGCGGGAGCAAATATGGAGCAGGCTTAAGACAGCTTTGTTTGCTTTGAAGGGAATCCCATGAGCTACTTAGTTTCAAAACTATGTGCTGACCCTTCAAGTTTGTTTGTGCAGCTGTCCTGGCTCTGTCCAGGGCAGGGTTAATTTTTGCAGTAGCTGGGAGGGAGCAGGGCTAGGACATGGAGGTTATTCTGTACCCCCTCATGCCATTGCAGGGAGTGAGGAGAACACCTTCCCTTCCGTGGGGAAAGGGCTCCTTGTGGTTGAGAAAACACAGTGGAGCCATTCAGTGTTTATTATTGGGAATGTTTGTTGCCTGAATAATTTCTTTTCCTACACCTTTTGCTACTGATATTGTTACTGTTCCTCTTCTTATTGCTCTTTCCAGTAAATTGTGCCTATCTATACCTCTAATCTTCGCCTTTTGTGCCTCCAGTTCTCGCCTCCATCCTGCCACAGTGGGGAGGGGTAGAGGAAGGGGGATTGAGAGAGAGCAGCCTGGGGTTTGGGAGAGTCTTGGTGGGAATACTGAATCGGGGAGTACAATTTGTAAACCAGGACAGCCTTAATTGGTGGCCAATGTGTGGCATGAAAGGTGGAAATAACAGCCAGAGCAGGTTGAAAACTAATTTGATGTAAGCCTCTGTGGTATTAGGTATGGAGCACTGGCCGCAACGTGGCTTGGCTTGTTCATGTGGGTGTGATGCCTAAGCCTGTATCTATTCCCTGATGTGCCCCTCACAATGTTCTTTTTCAGTGCAGGGAGAGGGATCAGGATTGCTTTGTTGCTGTACTGTGTGATATCTGCTTATAACTTGATAACATCAAGGGCAATGAGGGCTGTTTTGGATGTGTGTTCAGTGTTGCTCTCCTACCCTTACCTGGGGTGCTTATGTGGGGAGTCCATTAATAATCATAACCAGTCTGTGGGGTAAAGAGGGGAGGATGATTTTCCACAGCTTTTCATCCCCTTTTCCTGCTTCAAGCCTGTTAAAACAGCTTTTGGGAATTTTGAATTTTGTTTGGATGTTAAGGAAAGCATGTTCTTGTTGCAGTGTCTGCTGTGTTTTCTCAGTATGGTCCACAGTAGCATGTTGAGAGTCAGGACAGAGATTTCTAGGAGGGTTATTCAGAGATCTGCCCTGAGGGGGAATAATCGTGAGTGTCGTGGAACGTGGGAGAAAATGGGCTGGTGTTTAGCAAAATTCTCTGCTCCAATGTTTTGGGAGTTCACTCCTGAACAACTACAGGACTCTGATAAAGTGACAGTATTTGCAAGAAGAATGCTGTGGTGACTCCAGAGAGGAGCAACTCAAGCAAAGGCAAACCTCTCGACAGAATTGTTTTTGCTCAAGGAGCTGGGTCCACTTGGTGGGTAATGCAGAGAGACAGGGAAACACAGTGTGTACCACAAGGGGATTTGACCCGCTATAGAAATGATAGCTGTGATTGTGTATATTTATGTATCTGTATCTATATAGCTGGAAGGTGTAGGATCTGGGTGGGACATACGTGGGGTAGAATAAGGGGTGGATAAATTAAGGCTGTTGTGGTTTATGAATGGTACTCTCCAATTCAGTACCCCCACCAAGAGTCTCAAATCACACCTTGCTCTCACTCTTTTCCTTCCCTCTTCCGGCTATGGTGGAAGGGAGTTCAGAATTAGAGGCACAAAAAATGAAGATTATGAGTGTCGATAAGGGCAATTTACTGGAAAGAGCGATGAGATAAGAAAATGAACAGTAACAGCAAGAGTATTATTAACAAAAGGTATAGGAAAAGAAATTATTTACCCGATAAACCTTCCTGATAAGAGATGGTACCAGATGGCTCCCTCTTCCACATTTTCTTGACCATAAGGAACTTTCCTCCATGGAAGAGGGAGTCTCTTCCCCTGCCTCCTGCAATGGTGTGAGGTGCTGTAGAATAATTGCCATGTCCCAGCCATGCTCCCTCCCAGCTACTGCAAAAACTAACCCTGTGCTGGACAGAGCCAGGACAGCCACACAAACTCAGGGTTTGTTTCAGGGCTAAAGAATACTATTATCATCAGGTTAGGAAGCTGAAGCAAATGCTACTGGAGGGAGAAAAAGTGTGATGCCAGATATCCATGGAACACTCTCTAGAATGAATCTGATTGCTGTCAGGATCAGAATTATCTGCAAAATTTGTTTTATTGCTGAGGAGAACCCTTCCCCCTAAGGGTCCCCCCAAAGAGCTACTGCAGAAGTGAGGTTATTAATGCATTGGTGAGAAGGTGATTTATGTTGCAAGACAGTAGTTTTCATAACTGCTAGAGCAGGCTCTATTGATCCTGCTCCTGTCTGGGGATTGTATATTAGGTGCTTGAGAAGCATATTGGTATTTTCATTGCACAGTATCATGTATATAATTTATATAGTCATATGGCTCTGTAATAATTCTGGACTCGGAGCTGTATGGACTAAGGTGACACCAAGTGTAGTGCTGAGGGCAGTGTTGAGGTGCCCGGCGTGGCTGCCCTGAGCGGAGCAGCACAGTGCTGATGGAGTGGAAATCTGAGGGTGCTGGCGTGGCTTTGCCAAGGCACAGGAGTTTCAGGCACGTCTGCTGGTGCCACCCTGCAGAGCCTTTCCCAGCCCTGGCCAGGGCAGCTTGCACAGCTGTGTGGCTCACATTATCTCTGTGGGAGAAGCAGGTTTTAAAGAGGATGAAAGGCAGTGGAGGAAATGAAAATGCAGAAGTGGAGAGCTCATGGAATGTATGAGCCTGTTCACAGAATGTGGGAGGACTGTTCTATTTAGTAGGTATCTGAGAAGTGCAATAAACTGGGCTTTTTGCATTATGTTCTCATGGAATGGGCTTGGTATTTAGTGCTGCAGACCTGGATTTCATCTCTGTAGCTGGTAATCTGCCTGCACCAGATGAAGGCTCTTCAAGCTAGCAAGTCTTGATGCTGAGCTGAAGCTTTGATTGTCGTTAGCCAAATGTTTTATTGATAACATAAAGGTGATGTCTGCTTGGGAGGGGAAAAACTGGAAAGAAATTGACCACCGACATCACACTGTTAAGGACAAAATCCAAGCTCTTGGCAGGCTAGACTTAAAGCTGAAGCAGGAATAATCAGAGGTTTTCCATATTGGTTACAATAATTATGGCTGTAATAAGTGTTTGCCTACAATGAAGTCTTTCTATTAAAAAAATACATCAGCAAAATTTCTGCCCTTGGAAAGTTTACTTCTGTGTTTGATCATAATAATTCTGTTTCAGATGGTTTATAGACCTAGAAGTCATCTATGTTAGTGAACTGAAGTTCATATTCCTATGCTTTTCCAAAGTAATATGCTTTCATGAAGCCAGAAATTAAGACACATAAAATAGTTGTGTTTCCTCTTCAGGCCATGTCTGAATGCAAATTTGTCCAAAAGACAATTGGGCAAGTGTGACTGATGCAACAAACACATTTGAAGATGCACCTNAAAAAACCACTTCTCTCGGGTTGGTGTCTCGTTAGCTAGGCGATACAGTCTGGTGGAACTTTGTAATCTCATTTACTCTTGGTTGAGCTTTTCACTGCAGAGGCTTAAGTGTTGAAATATATTTTTATGCCTCACCTTCTAATTTCTCACTGATGACTGCTGACAGAAAGTATGTAAAATGGCTTTCAGGATGTTCCATTTCCAGTGACAGTATTACTTCTCATTACTTATGGTTTCATTATTCTCACAGATGAAAAGGTTAATAAATGTATATACTTCTGCAAGAAAGACAGGGTGATCTGATTATCTCTGTTAATATTTTCAGTTAATATTTGATCATGAGACAGTAAGCAGGAAACAGTGCTTGCTGATTACATTCTGCTCTTTAAACAGATGAACATGTAAATGTTAAATGTTACTTGCCAGGCTTTAAGAACTATCTGAGGCCTCTATTTATGGGTGGAGTGTAAGTGCCTATGAGCAAGTGATGTCCTTGGTCTGCAAAATTCTCTCTGTTGCAATTTAACTGAAAATTAAAGCACAGTCTGGCAAATCAGTAATTTAATTAGATAATAACTGCTGCCATGACAAATTTCTGTTCAGATTAAAGACATTTTTCTGTGTCTGTGAGGAGATAGAGCTGTGTCACAACATCTGATTAACAGTCAGGGGAAGTGCAAATATCAGCACTCTATAGAGGTCCCTTGATTTCCCTTGCCCCTCTCCCTTAGTGGCCATGACATTATTAAAGCCAGTGGATCCTGGGCAGTAAGTTCACTGCACAGCCAAAGATGCAGCAAAAGCTTGGTCCTGAGCCTAAAAGAACAAACACAAGCTTCAGCATTTTCTGGACTGTCTGAAGTGCCCAGGGTTCGTCAGGGCCTGGCAGGGCAGGGACACTGGGGATGTCCTGGCAGGGCAGGGACACTGGGGATATCCTTGCGGGGCAGGGACACTGGGGATATCCTTGCAGGGCAGGGACACTGGGGATGTCCTTGCGGGGCAGGGACTGGACCTGTGGGTTCTGCCTCCCCACTGTCGTGCCCAGAGCCCCATACAGCCTGCACCGACTGGCTCTGACCTTCTGCCAGTCCTGCACGGGCCATCTCTGTCTGCCTGGGCTAGAGAGAGGGTTTAATTCTGACTGATGGCACGATTACCCGAGCTACCTGTTGAGATACAGAGCTGGGAGGCTTAACGAAACCAAGCAATGGAAGTGCAAACTGTTGCTTACATCTGGCACTATATACTCGTCTTTTCAGTGTTTGATTTCACAGTCTTATTTGGCTAAAAAAATAAGGAGTTTTACTGTGTTTTCTTTTTGTCTTTTGAAAAAGTGTGTCATCGGCTTGAGCAATGGATATTATTCCACTGCTTTTTTTCACCAGTCTCACCCCATTTAAAGACATTTAAGCAGCTTATATTTGGCGATTACTAAAGACAAAGCAGTATTATCGCTGTAATATCCAAACACACAGAAAGATAGGAGGAGTTATTATATTTGGTTCATCATCATTATTTTCCTCACAAGCAGAGTGAGCTGGTAATTTTTTTGGTGTCCACTGAAGAAATGACTTGTGAAAGAACTTGTACAAATTTAAGTGAATGTCTGTAATCTGTATTACCAGTTTTCTCTTCTTTTACAAAGGGTATTATTCAAGATGTGAAAGTCGTCTTTATACCTAATGGATATATAACACAGTGTCCTAATCTGAATCGCAGTAAGTAGCAATCTTTTTATTCTCTCAGTTTTAGATTTTTCATACAGATTGTTTCTTTGCTTTAAAAATAATACTTTCAGGCTTGTTATTTTTGCATGTGCTGACTTCCAGAAGGCAAAAATTCTGTCTAAACAGGTTGCATTTTATGTTCAGATAAATCTAGTATGATAGATTGTTGGTTATTTATGGGTTATTGTGTCTTTCCTTCTTTTCTGTTTCTTTTTAATCTTTCTCTATTGAGCATGCCCAACCTGCAGTGATTTCTTAAGTCTGGTGCAAGGAATCATGGATTTGCAAGAACTCCTGGCAAAAATGACTGCAAAAGTAGGTACCTAAGCTTTTTTTTAGTTGCCCATTTCCTTCCTTTTCTTCCCTAAGACAAAGATGAAAGTATTTGTTCTATATGCCATACCTTATACCATGAAAATTATTCTAAATTTTCACAGTAGAGTCATTTTTTTCTTGCTGTCTGTGGTAGTCTTATGGATATAGCTCCATGGTTGTTCCTTAAGCTTAATAATGTTTCTGTTGTCTGCTTTATTATTTGTGAGGTAGTGACAAAATACCCAGAATCTGATGTTTTGTAAGAAGCCTTAGTTTGATTTCCCTTTTCATGCTGAGGAATAAATGCAGAAACAAAAGAGTGAGATCCCTCAACAATTTCCTCACCATGTAATGCTGTCAGAGGGGGGATGTTTTCTTTTGGCAAGTCCTTTGAAGTCTTCAGGACTGGTGTAGTCTCCTTCCTGGGGATTGAAATGAGGCCCCAAAATGAAAATGCCTGTGAACCTGCTGACTGTGCTGACCTTTATGTCACCTTTGATCAATGGTTTTTATCAGTGTAAACGTTAATTCAGCTCCAGGTGATGTGGTGTGTGCTTGCGTTTGGTTTTTTTTTCTTTCTTCTTTCCCCCCCCCTCTTTGGATCATGAATAGGATGACTGGGAATCTATAGTGTTGGGGATTTTTTTAGTTTTTTTGGGATTTTGGAAATTTTCTTTAGGCTCTGCTCCTACAGTACACGGACAGCCTCGGTGTTAGCCGAGGCCCTTCAGCAAGGCTGTGCTTAAGTTTTGGGATAGGAAACTGTGTTTCAGAGGTGACCAAACCCCTGATGTGTGTTAAAGGAGAACCTGAAAACTTTTTGAGGTTAATGTTGGTGAACCATCTGGTTTGTGGTAGAGGACAGTTAGTTGTCTCTTTTCAAACAGCACTTATATGTTAATTACTTAGATTTAGGTGCAAATGCAACCAACCTGTAGATGCCCTTACTCTCAGTGTAGTTACTGTAGGAATTTCCAAAGCAGGGTTTGCATAGCAGTGCTGCTTCTGTAGAAACATTACACTTTTTACTGCACTACCTTCAAATGCTCTTTCCCTTCCTAGCAGGAAAGGGGAGACTGCTTTTTGGAAAGTGTGTGCAGTATCCTGGCAGTCCTCTTTACTCAGCTGACGTGCTTTGGACAGGCTGGATCCGAATGCAAAATGTGAAGCTTTTAGTTCAGTTTTCTGCTTGTACTGTGAAAAGGAGGCAATTATTTTGAGCCCTGCTGGTGGTATGAGCAAGTTCCAATTATGCAGTGTACTGAGTAACTTGCTTTCTCTGATGTTAATTATATTTTTGCTTGCTAGTACTTTATGAGGGGAAGCAAGTAACACAGCATTTATACTGCAAAGACTGTGCTTTCATAAAGGGGTGCTGGCATAATCCTTCATTGCAAAATCCTTTTCTGTTACAGCAATCCACTGATTGTTTTGTTGCAGTTGTTTCCTGTTGTCCAGGAAAAATGCATGCAGCAGGAAAGGAAATTAACTTGCTAGACAAATGCAAGTTAAAAATGGGGGGTCTGGGGGGAAGCATTAAGGTTCATACCTACCTTTTAAGTCCTAGCCACCATCGCCACAAGCCGTACTAATGTAGATACAAGTATATTTTGTGGGGATGATGCATGTCAAGGCTTTGCAGGGCTGTGCAGCTGCCCGCAGAGATCCTGTCTGGCAGGGCAGGTGGTCAGAGAAGGGCTTGCTAATGTACAGGAGCGAGGATCCCTAGCTCCTGGTCCTGCACCAACAGATGCAGAGCACGAACAGGATGTTTTGAAGAAGTGGTTTGGTGTCTAGTTGTTGCTTTTAAGGCTCCGCTGCATCCAGGATTTCAGCTTCTCTCTCAATCCATGTTTGGTTACGGCTGTGTATCACAGCATTGAATAGATGAGCAAGTGTTGTTTGCAGTGAATGTGTATGTGCAGTTTGTATAAATTAAATTACGGAGACTCAGAGCTGGGCTTGCCTGGGAAGGAAATACCCGGCTGCTGGTTTCAGGCTCCGATGATTTTGGTAGCAGTGCAAGTTATGCAGAATGAAGGCAGGAAAGGGAGGTTCCCTGCTGCTTGGGCTGTACCTCTCCTGAGTCTGGTGGGCTCGGGATGGGACACGGGGCCTGTGGAACTGCTCCAGCAGAGCACTGTCTAGGGCAGGTTGTCACAGAGTGCTCTGAAAGGAGCATTTGATCGTGACTGGTCGCAAGCTAACCACCCTTATGTCCTCTTCTTACCTGTGTTTTGTGAAGACACAGCTTTTAAAGAATAATAAATGCTAGCTTTTAAAACTTATTTTATTTTTGTCCTAATTTGAATTAATTCTGAATCTTTCCAGTAGATATGTTCAATTGATTTAATCTTGTGTCCTTAGAGACACGCTGTATGCCAGGGTGTTAGAATCTGGCTGAATATGTTACTTTGCTGTAGGAGAAAAGGATTGTGTTACGTTATAGCGTTCGCCACTGCTGTGCTAGAGCACTGCTAGTCCCTCTTTAAAAATAATGGCTAAAATAACTCAGGTGGCTTTAACAATCTGCTGAAATCAGTCTGGGCATCTCCCGCACTTCTTTGAGTGGAATATAACTTCTTTTGGTAAATGATGAGCCTCCACTAGGGTGTGCTTTGTATTCAGATGTGTTTGTTACATGAAGACTTCCAGCACAAATATTTCTACTGAGTCTTTCCTTGCTGGAAGTTGGAAAGGTTCAAGCTTGACTTTGATTAAAATCAAGAAAAATCAAGCACTTGAGTTCATTTACGGACCAGGCAATCTGGTTTATTTACATCATTGGTTTATACAGCTAGGAATACTTCTATGAATCACAAAATTCTCCATGTAGATTTTGATGGTTTTCAGTTTTCTTTAAATTTTTTTGCTATTTATTTTGCCAGAAAAACCACTATTTTTAACAGAGGCTTGTCATCTTTCAGTTATTTGAATGGACAGGGAAGGAATGCACATATTTACTGCTAAATATTAAGCTTGTAGTTCTGGTCTAACAACAAGGAGTGTTCAGAGCTAGCCACAAGCCCAGGGTTTACTCCAGGAGCATGGTTTCTCCATTGGTCATAGTGTGGGATGACCATGTACTCACTCCATCAAAATCTGAGGAATAGGGTTGATTTGTACTTGCTGTTTTCCTGCTTCACTGTTTCAGAGATTGTAGTCAAAGTTGGTTTGGGTAAAAATAAGTATACTGGTTTTTGCTTTTTAAAATAATATGTTGGAATTGCAAAAATCTCATCAAGTTACTTTCATTTATAGTTAAATTATGCAGAAACAAGACTGAGTCAATTGGAAGACTGTCATTGTGAGAAGACTTGTCAAGTAAATGGATTGATCTACAGAGACAAAGACTCATGGGTTGAAGATGATCACTGCAGGAACTGCACATGCAAAGTAAGAATTTCTGAAGAGTATCAAGGATAGGATCTAATGAAAATGTGGAAATGGCCTTTGAATACCTAATGTTCACCCTGAGAAGTATTATGGTTTTAGTATGCATCTAGTGGCAGTATGGACAATAGAGAGAGAAATGGTAAAATAAATAAAATTTTGACATTTTTATTTGTAAGCTTCATACATAAAATCTGCTTTCCCTTGACAATGCTTTCTTATTTGTTCTAATTATATCTGTGAGGACTTTATGGTTTTGGGGTGAAGGGGTGGCATTGTCTGTGTTTGGATGGAATTGTTTTTACTGCAGTAGCTTTTTTAAAAAGGAGGCATTATCTTAATAGTATTCATAGATGCTTAGTTGCATCTTGCATGGTAACAACTTGCAGATTCGTTTTCAGCATTTATCAGACTGAAAAATACAAGGAACAGAAAGAGAATTAGTATGTAAAACTTGTATCTTTGAAATTATTTGATAAATATCTGAAGAGAGCCTTTGTTTGTTCAAGAAAATAGAAGCCTGGTTGTTAAAAATCTCAAAGATGATTGGAACAGCCTACAGAAAGTAAGGCTCATGTTCTTGACCTACGTTTTTTCAGTTAATGCATTTTGCTCTGGGAATGGGGGATAAAACCAGTAACACATATCAAAATGGGGCAGTTCACCTTCAGCTGCATTTGACCCATTTTGTACTTGGGTGGGATTAAATTTGTTACTGAAGGATGGGTTTGTAATCCAGAACGCTGTTTTCATTTACTGAAATAGTTTTTATTGTTTTGTATAAAATACTCACTAATAGCAGCAGCAGTAGTTGAATTTTGTCTTAAAATCCTTTGCTTAGAGCGGAGTTGTGGAATGCCGAAGGATGTCCTGTCCCCCTCTTGAATGTCCTCCCGATGCCCTCCCAGTGCACGTGGAAAGTCAGTGCTGCAAAGTGTGCAAGGGTAAGTACATCACACAGACCCCTCAGTTTTGCCTTCTATTTCAGCAGAGTTAAACTTGTCCTGGCAGCAGGCACGTTTTCTAATGGTTTTCAGGGGTTCTGGTGATTCAGGTAACATGAGTCATAGTGGCAAACATGATTTAAGAAGAAGATAAATAGTTGCTGAGAAATGAAAAAGCATTGCAAATTTCTGCGGTACTGTTTTCATCTATTGTTAGTGTAAAATTATTCACCCTTTTGGGGGCTGGGAAGACTGACTTGGCTCCTCAACACCAACAGTATCTCCTGTTGGTGTTGAGGAGCATCAAGCCTATGGTCTGAACTTTCTTTTGTGATGAGTAACTAACCGAGCTGTTATCTTTTTGCCTATCTTTTATTTCAAGTTTAAAAGCTGTTCTTCAAAATAAACATGACAGAATATCAGACCCTGGCTTAGTTGTCACTGTGTGGAGCTGTAGTGTGCTGTAATTAATTTCAAAATAAATTAATGAGAAGAAAGAAAAGCTAAGTAAATTTTGTGATCGGTGTTACTGTCAGCTTTCAGTTCTTTTTTCTGGAAATGAAAGCTGTTAAGTAACGCTCATGGAAGGAATATTCAATATTTGTTACCTTAATAGTAGTACAAGGAACAAAGACAATTTGTGTATGAAAATTTTAGCTGTACACTAATGCCAGTCGTACCTTAAGAAGCATAAATTCTCTTTCCCCTGATCTGTTCTGGAAGATGAGTAAACTTCATGCATGAGCTTTTCAATAATTTATTAAGACAGGGTTGCTGAATTGTTTTAGGATTTATTAGGAAAACAATAACACTTTTTTAGCATTCTGTCACCCTTCTTAAGTCATTGAATTCATTAGTTCTGTGCACAAATACCCTTTAGCTGTTATCTTGCACTTGCTCTTGTTTCTTATGTAATCTCATTTCTCTCAGCTGTATGTCAGCATGAATATTCTGCATACTAAAAGATGTTTATGAACAGAGTACTTGGGTGGTAAAATGACCGTGCTGGCCTGTATTTTTTTGTCTCGAAATATTTTTATTTACAACATTGAAAGTCTGAGAAGTTCTTTCATGAAACGGGATGCGTGCACAAGAGTCAAAATCTGACACAAGGAAATGGTAAGGCACGGAACTGTAGATTCAGTGTATACCCTCATGAGTAAACTGTTCCTGTTATTTGTAATGGGAAGATGAACAATCAAACTTGCCTTTTGTCAGTGATTGGCACAAACTTGACTCGTTATTCTGACAAGAGCTGAGCATGTCAGTCAATGGGAAGAGACGTATGGAAGTTGATTGAAATTGATTGTACACACCAGCTCCTTGACAAAATGATGTGCTAGGACCACAGTTAGTCACCTCTAGGTAGATAGTAGTAATTGCAGAGGTTTTCCAAAGAGCTGCACTGCGGGTGTTATTTTCTCTGTGCTTTTTCTATTTAGCTCTGATAGAACCATCAGTTGTAATTTGCTGTCTCTAGGGATTATTGACTGGCTGGGTTATTGAACACTTTCCCGTCTTAGCTAAGGGTTAATGAACAAAGTAGCTCTAATGTCTGATATGTTAAGGGGTTTAGGCAGTTCAGTTTTGATCCCCGCCACCTTCTGTTAGCATTTCAAATGATATTTGGCAAAAGACTATAATTTTGTTTTAAATACCATTTTTCTGAATCGTTCATTAACTTGCTTTCCTGTGTGTCCTGTTTTGTTAAAAGCAGTTATGTCAGGAGAACAGACAGAAAGAAAAAGGAAATGTCTCTAGTTCATATTGTCCTAAAAATAGTTACTGGGATTCCTAATTTAAACAAAGCTTCCTCATCTGAAGTTTTCTTCAGAAGTGAGATCACAACAAATCGGGCATAAAAACTAGGGCAGCTTTTGAAAAACAAAGCAAACTAGGATACCAAAAGGAAGAAACCTGTTGTGAAATGCTTTAGTGATGATGAAAACTGAGTTATCCTGAAAACCATAAATCATTCTCTTTTTTTTTGGAAGAAATGAGCATTTTCACAAAGAGTCATTAGAAGCAAATTTATGTCTGAAGGTTCATGAAGATTGATCTAGCAGTCTCTTCTGCTTAAAATTTGGGAATCAATCTGGCTATGACAGTTGCTGCTGTGGAACTGTTGGCATCACCTGTAAGGGGGACATGCTTGCACCTGTGAGTGCTTCCCTTACCTGGGCACTCAGGAGGGAAATTGAGGTGAAACAGTCCTAGATAGCATGTGTCTTTTGTGAACAGACTACTCTGAACACTTGCACTGTGCATGTGGCTTAGCTCTGCAAACTTTTAAAGCTCTGTTCAGTTGCAATACAGGATTCACACTTTTTAGCTTTCCTTTCAGGGTCACAGGTCAGACTTTCACAGGCCAAGTACAGAAAGAGCTGAAAAGCCACAGCAGAAAGCTATTTTATCAGTGTTTAGCACTGATCTGGTTAGTAATGTAGGGTGCTTTTATAGTGGATACT
Organism: Platysteira castanea; assembly: GCA_013397175.1. Classification (NCBI taxonomy): domain Eukaryota; kingdom Metazoa; phylum Chordata; class Aves; order Passeriformes; genus Platysteira; species Platysteira castanea. Next base: position 261,056 of record VYXC01007460.1, on the reverse strand, counting down.
TGATTTGTGTGAGATCATAACAGTCCAGCTGTTCTCTTTAATTGGTGGATTTACTGTCCTTCTCTGGAATTGGAATTTAGACATGTAGTTGCGTGGGGACTGTGGTAATTGTGGTCATAATTGACCAAGCTGTTTCCTGCTGTGGCCCTGCTGCAGGTTGCCTTCTTCGTGGTGGCAGTAGTCCCGAGCCAGTCCGCTTCGCCTTGCAGGGAGTGAGGAATGATCACGTGTTCCAGTCTGTTGGTTTGTTTGTGGAGCTGCTTATCTTTGGCAGAAGGGTCAAAAATTCAGATGAGAATTTTGTAGTAGGAGCTCTCAGTTTCCTTGGAAATCTGTGTATTTCATATGTGCTTGAAGAATATTTTTCTAAAATAGATTTTTGCAACTTATTGATTCAGTACAGTCATTCGCTGCATCTCATCTGTTCGTGCAGTGCTCCAGCAAGTTGAAGAGTTCACCTTTGTGCCCACAAAAAATGGGAAGGCTTAATTGAAATCTGAGCTGATATTATTCTCGTGGTGAACTGTATGCTAATAAATGCCTCTGGTTCTTGAAGTGAGTCATGAGGACCTCTAGTAACACAAATACTGTAGCTACTCTACACAATGTCAGTAGTGAAAACATTGTCTACTGAATAATGAGGAGTTTAGTCCACGACATACTGTTTATGCTCCTATTCCCTCTCTTTAGTTCGGGTAAAGATGCTACTTTCTCTTAAAATGAATTTATTGCTACTTTGTAATATATGTGATACTGACTTCTGATGGAAGCAAAATGCCTCATTTTTAATGTATTCGTATTTTTTCAGTGGATGTGAATACTAGTTTTACTTTTGTGTTATTTACTTTTGCATTTATTTGCTGCTTAAATACTGATTTAAATAATTTCTAATCTCCCTCCTTCTTCTCTCGAATTACAGCCAAGTGTATCTATGGAGGCAAAGTGCTAGCAGAAGGTCAACGAGTGTTAACCAAGAGCTGCAGGGAATGTCGAGTAAGTTTCAGTTGCATAAACTTTTCCTGATTTTAAATGTATCTGTGGTGTTCAGAAGTGACAGTGAAAAGTTAGTGCATTTCTTTAGGCTTCCTTCATGCAAATGTGACATCTGTTGTCTTGAAAAGGTGACCTTGAAGTCAGTAGAAGCCACAAATACGAAAACAAGGCAGAAATATGACCCTTGCAGGATAAGAAAAATATGGGCAAAATGATTTGGAATGATGTTTTCTCTTATCTCTGCTTTCATGAGCTTTAGAAAAAAAGTAACAGCATCTTGAGCAAATTACTTATTTCAGCCAAATTGCTAAAATTCGAAGCAACCTTCATGTTATATTGTTTGAGTTCCTCTATATTTCCCCTAGTATTATTTAAACTATATATAGCTCTTCTAATAATTGAGGTAAATTACTGAGTGTTGGAGTGGAGTGAGGTCTTTCTTGGCAAATTCATAACATTTGGACTATGACAGTCAGTATTTAAGAATACAGGTGAAGGGAGGCTGTGTTAGATCCGTTCAGGGAGTGTTGGTGAATGTGCGTATTGGAAAAGATTACAGTGATCTGGTTATTGTTGTGCTCGGCGCTGAGTGTACAGAGTAGCAATTTTATGTTCACTAATGGAAATGGACAATAACTGGTTGCAGATGTTGTGAAAACAGCTTGTTATGCAGAATTACTTTGCTATTGTTACCGCTGAGCTGTATGGGGTGCTCAGCACTGCGTATACAAATACGTGGGAAAGGTCGTTGCCTTGGAAGGCAGACTGAGATGTCTGGTATTTATAATATGACGTAGAATGTGTATTTGAGAAGCAAAGTAGCTGTATAAAATGAGAATAGGAGTGTTAGCATGTTAAAGTGAAACCAGAAGGAGTGATCTGAGTTATGTCTGTGCAATGTTATATTCATCATTAGGAGTATGATAATACATTCATGAAGATTAAAAGCAAATGCTAACCATCAAATATCTGTTGTGAGGAATGAATAAAATAATGAAAACAGCTCTTGTATTTTGCTTATTGTAAAAGGAAAATGATACGGCAATGTTAATTACAGTAACATTGCAATTGGCATTTGCATCTTAATGGACGGTATTGATAAATATGCAAAATGGCATCCGTGAGTGTAACACCATAAAAAAATGTTTGATGCATGCCTTCAGAAAAACCCCAACAAACTGAAGTTCTTTTCCACACCTGTGCTTCAAGAAGATATTAAACCTCCACTGGCCTGGGGAGAGTTTTTTTAAGAGGGTGCTTGCGTCTGTTTCTGTGGGGTGTTGTGTCTCTGTGCAGGAGGTTCATTCAATATGTCTTCAGCATGACCTCCCAAACCTGACCTGCTTGTCCACTGCGTAGTTAGGGATGCTCACTAGGTGAAGGATGAAAGGTGGTGAGTCAAGCTGTGGCTCTGTCACTGTTTTCTGTCCTATGTGGACAAGGTGTTGTATGAATAAAGGAAGGACTTCATCGTAGGGGAGAACCATACCAAATTTAACAGGGTTTAATTTTCCAGACTTGAAAAACTTACATCAGGTTTCAAAAGCTGCTGATCCATGAAGGGATACAGTAGAAGGTATACATCTACTGTCAGTGTAATGGTGTTGATAAGGATGACTTTAAAATCTTTGTGTCTGTAAAGGAGGATATATCTGTTAGTGGGGTAATGTCAAAAAGCTTAACTTAAAATTTCACATTTCTATTTATATTTGAAGATAGATTCCTTATTCTTTGCATAAGTACTGATGCAAGCTTAAGAGGCTTTTAACTTTTATAGTTTTTCCATCTAACAAAAACAGTACTACTACTGATGGATCCAGATAGATTAAAGATTTTCTTTATCAGGCTGAGAGACCTTTTTTTAATTTTTGAAAACTAATCCAGACTAAAAATATTTATGATGCACATCCTCTTAACCAGAAGCACAGATGTTACTCATGAAAAACCATTCCCAGCTGGAATCCTGCCCACGAACACTCTCTAGATGAATCTACAAAGACAAAATAAGCGCAATATTTCTAACAACCACTGAACAGTCCAGATTGGAAGGGACCTCTGGAGGTCATCTTGTCCAACTCTGCTGCTTGAGCCAGGTTACCTGGATCCATGTGCCCAGGAGCAGGTCCACATGGCTGTTGAATATCTCCAAGGATGGAGACTCCGCAGCTTCCCTGGGCAGTCTGTGCTGGTGCTTGGCCAGCCCCACACTGGAAGAGTGTTCCTGATGTTCCCATGGACCCTGCTGTGTTTCAGTTTGTGCCCGTGGGCCCTGGTCCTGTCACTGGGCATTGCTGAGAGGAGCCTGGCTCCATCCTCTTTGCACCTTTTCTTTGGGTATTTACGTGTCTGCAGGATCCCCTCTGAGCCTTCTCCTCTCCAGGCTAAACAGGCCCAGCTCTCTCAGCCTTTCTGCCTGTGAGATGCTCCAGTCTATTATTATCTTCATGGCTCATGGCTGGTCTCTCCACAGCTGTTCCATCTCTCCCTTGTGGTGGGAAGGCCAGAAAATGCAAGTGTGTATGAGCTTTTGAAAACTGCACGTTTCTGCATTCAATAAGTGTTTTAATTTTTTGTTTGTTGGTTTGTTTAGGGGGTTTTTTTTGGGTTTCACTAGTATGGTGATGTAGGCCATTGAAAGTCAATGGAAGGATTTTTATAACTGTTGTCGGAGTGGGAATTTGCAGTTGATCAGCTGCCTGTGGATGACATGATGCCTGTTCATAAACAGACAACATGCTTGACAGCAAAGGGTACAAAAATAAATGCCTCTTCATTAATGCTGGGAGCAGGCAGTCACAGTGTGCCATATGAGATGGACAGGGCCCAGAGCTTTCAGGAAGGCTGACTAGAAAGTTTTTTGTAAGGATAAGGAACAATGTGCTTCTTAGAGTGACAACTAAGGCTGCTGTTTGAAACTTTGTCCTGAGAGACTGATCAATAACAGCTTGTTGTGGCTCAGGGATGATGTTCCCAGGTGTGGTGCTCTCACTGGAACCATGTCTCTCCCACTTCCCCTGGGTAGGATGGAGAGGAGAATTGGAGGCACAAAAGGTAAAGATCACAGGTTGAGATAGGATCAATTTCCTGCAATCAGCAAGGAGATAAGAAAATGAACAGTAACAATACTAATGACAAAGGGTACAAGGAAGAGGTGATCGGTTCGCAGGGAACAACGATACCTGACTGCTCCCTCTCCTACCCCACCAGCCCCACTGCAGTGTGAGGTGGTATGGAATAGCCTCCTGTCCTGGCCATGCCCCTCCTGGCTACTGCAGAGATCCTGGCTGGAACCAGGCCACAGCTGAATTCAGACAGGAAAAAGCCCCCACCAAAATAGCCTTATCTGAAATCTTGCTATTAGTTTTCAAAGCTGATCATGTGAGATGAGCTGTTTGTTGTTCAGATTTTCACTGCATGTCACTGATTAGGCTTACACCCAATCCTTTTTTTATGTACTTACCTTTGTAATTACAAGAAATTTAATTATCTTGCTGTAAATTTTTGACTCCAGATCTCATTCTTCTGGATTGTGTGTCACAACTGAAGCTTGATATATTTATTCCAGAAAAAAATGTCTTTTTGACATCTATTTCTGTTCACATTCTATGACTGCTACATATGTGAATTGAATATAAAAAGGAGTAATTTTTCTAAGGCTGCCTGAAGCAATAATTCTGAAGTGTGAACTCTTCTTATCTCAGTGGATAAAATCTGAAATCTGATGATGATAATTCTTATAATTGGATCTGTACTAGTTTATAACAAATTGATTTTAACCCAAAGAATACTCAACATGGAAATGTTTTAATTGTTTTAAAACTTAATTACAAATAAGTTTAATTTGTTTTCCCAAGATGCAAATTCTGCAGAAAATAGAAAGTTAAGGAAATGAAATTTTACTGTTGTTAAATTAATGTAATTCTCAATTTGTGTTCTTTTATCTCCTTGTGAGTCACTATAGAAGCTGTGAGCTTGGATTAAATTTGTCTTTAGCTTTTTTGACTCATCCTAACACTCATTTGACTTTCATACCATTTCTTGCCATATTTTTTTGGCCAGTTTTGTCAGTCAACACTTCCTGTCCGTATGCTGACATCCTTTACTCTTTTTGCTGTAATTGTCCTGTCTGAGCTTAAATGGGCAATGAGCTACAGGCAGAGCTTTTCTAGCTGGTTGTTTGATAACGTGATACTCAGTGATGGCTCAGTGTCTGGTTCTTTCACCACCTCTGATACCGCAGTTGCACAGGCAACCGTGGGGGATTCCTCTCTTTCCCTTGAGGAAGTGAGATCAGGAGGAGACCCAGCACCTCCATTAACTTCACTGTTCTTGTGGGCACTTGCTCTGATGATGTGTGCTCTCTGTGCTGCTGTAGGGAGCTGCTTTTTCTTTGTTAGAAAAGCAGATGCCTGTGGGGTGTTTTTAGCATTATTTTTCATGACAGCAGCTGGTGCAACTTGCCAGTAAAGGCAATTGGCCCTGCTTAGCCTTAAGACTGTGATGTCAAGGGCAGTGACGGGCAGTGGTTGCAGAATGGTCAGATTTGCATTCCCTGGGCCGGCTGCGCTTCTCAGCTCTAAGTCCTGCAAGCTGCTGGGCACCCCAGGCACATCATTTGTGCCTTGTAGGCTCAGCAGGCATTTCCCAAGTCTGTAGGGCAGCTTGGTGGTGTCAGAGCTCCTTCTGGAGCCTGGAGGGACATGGCTGAATTGGTGTGGTGAGGCGAAGTGGCCAGGCTGATTATCAGCAGAGCTGTTACCTGTGCTGGTTCTGGCACCTGAGCCGGTGCTTTGGCACAGTGTTGTGTAGGTATGAAAGCAAGCTTCTGCACTGGGGTGCTTCTTCATACAGGGGGGACTCACGGGTTATTTCAATATCCTCTGTTCAAAGTCATGTATCTGGCCCCTCAGATTATGAGAATGATGGCTTTAATAAAGTTTTGTCTGGTTTTTGGTATTGATTTTCCCCTGCTTTCCTAGCCCGAGATGTGTTTGGATCATATTTTTAAACTTGTCTCTGCAGTTATGATAGCTGGAAAATGAAATTTCTTTGTTTGAGGAAAGCAGAAATTCTTATTCCACCTTTTTGTTCCACCATCTGAGATGTCATGAAAAATATTTTGGGAGGACTGGGGACGAGACTAATGGTAAAAAGGTGTTTTGGCAACATAGCAGGCTGCCTGCTTTCTTAGTGTAGTTTCACAGCTTGGAAAATGAGATTACTCAGGTGTGGACAGTCCTGTGGGGTAGTTACTGTAGTTCCTACTGAGCAAAAATCCTACTTAATTTCTGCTCTACTTGCCAGTTCTCAGTGTTGGCATGGCTGCAAAAGGGGCGCTGAACAAGTAAATTATGGTATGAAAAAGGCTGGAGGGGGGGATAAGGTAAAAGAGGAGGCTATTTTGGGACAGGATTTTAAGAAACAATGAACTAAAGAGCTGGAGAGCTGTTTGGTCTGGAGATATAGTGAGGCTGATCTGCTGGATGGGAAGAAGATGGATTAAAATTTGGTGCAAAAATCTCCCCATTAAGGCTCTATTCTATGATTATAGAAGATTTCTACCAGCATCTAAACATCCTATCACAGTCTTATTCTAAATCTAGAAATCAAAATCATAGAAACGTCTTTAGCTTGATTTTACACAGCAGTTTCTAGAGGGATATTTCAAGATGAGCTTTCTTCTTTGAAGGACCTAATTTTGGAAATAAGGTGATCAGTAATTCTAAAGAACAGACTCTTATAATTGGACACGACAGAACAAAACAACAATTGAAAATACTGGTCTTGCTGTGTATAGTGGAGTTGAATAACTTGTCAGTGGAGTATGTAGACTGTGAAATAAGAGGAATAAAGCTCAGACTTGCAGAAAGCAGGAAGACTCTCTTTAACCTGGAATGAAATTCTTTAATTCCTTCACGTACTTAGAAAGAAGACAGCTATACTTTGAGCCTACGTATTTGGTAAAACTAGAATAGAATTTTGAGCTGAAGTGCCTTGTCTTTTAATCATTTTATTTTGATGCTGGGCAGAGAAATGCACGGTAGATTACTCTAGGTTTGACGTTATGGTGGAACAAATGAATTTAACTTGCTTCTTGCTAGTTTACCAGTGTTGTCACTGCAGGTTACTAGTGCTGTAGATGGAAAAGTATGTGATCCCTGCTGCATGTGTTTTTGCCAATGTAATTTTTACAAAATGTTGTTTATTTTCAGAATGGAGTTTTAGTAAAAGTAACGGAGACTTGTCCACCGCTGAACTGCTCGGAAAAAGATCATGTTCTTCCAGAGAACCAATGTTGCAGTGTTTGTAGAGGTAAGCCAGTTTGGAAGGAATATAAATTGTTGGTTCAAGAGGGGGATACATTGAAAGGAACAATTTGTTTGTAATGAGATACGAAGTACCTCTGTAAGCCTGATTCTAAAACCAGTCTGATACTCCTTTGAAGACTTACCAAATATAAAGCTGTAATTGCTTTGAATTGGAGAGGAGGAGGGAGAGAACTAAGAGCTGGGAGAAAGGGACCAATATCTCTTAAAAATTCCTATTAAAAGGATGTTATATTTGAAAAACAAGTATGTTTTGTTGCTTGAACTTGCAACTGCAGAGTTTTGAAAATCTGTTCTTAAGGTCTCTATTTTGAGATCGCAAAAATAACGTTAAGATTCTAGTTTGATGGGTATTAGGAGGTTGATTTAGATCTGAGCACTCTCAGGCCTAATTTATGAATTAAGTTGGACAATAAAATAATACCAATGTAAAACAAAATTTAAAAAATTAACCCTAGAGCCCAGAGCCCCACTTTTCCTCCTTCCAATGGCATGTTGAGGTGCAGGTTCCTCTTGCTTGTTTTGTTTCAGCCGTGTGATTCCTGGTTGTAGGCTGGACCAGACTGAACAGGCCATAACTAAAATCTTAGTTGAGGAAATCCTCTTAAAGGAGGAATGTGCAGGTATCACAAGGTTAAGAAACTTGAACAAGCTTTCTTCTTAAAACATGTTCTGATCAGTGAATTGCTGGGTGAATAATCATTCCTTGTGTATTGTGCCTCTGTTCCTCATCTCTCCCTTGGTGCCGAGTCTCAGCTGAGCTTCAGGGGAGCCTGGTGTCTCAGGACTCACATGACAGCCCATAGTGATGCACCTCAGAATTTCAAGCAAGAGGTGTGCCAGATGAGCATTAGACATTTGCAGGCTTAAATGGTTATTGAGGTCTGCTGGAATATTTGTCTTGTCTGCGTATAAATTCCTCCAGTGCCATTGCAGATGGTGATGAAGGGGCTATGAATCTCTCCCTCTGCCAGTAGATATTAATTAGTAAATATGCATGGTTAAATATTTACTTAGGGCTTGAACTTAAAAACGCATGCATGTGGTTGCAGGGACCAGCACGTTGGAGACTGCCTGTTGGATCATGGTCTAAGGACATACACATTAATTTTTTTTAGTAGTTTCTAGAAACATCTGCAACTATTTAAGCAAGCAGTAAATGTTGCTTCTCTGTCCCTCAGAGGGCTCAATGTCTTAATGATACTTCTTAACAGATGGCCCAGTTTGATGTATTGCGGTAGTGAAAAAAATATATTCATTACTTAAAAGGATTAGAAATATGAAAGCTTCAAAGCTGATGGAAGATAAGTTCCGTAATTATTCACTTCCATATTATTGTTGGTGATAGGTACTCTTTTTAGATATTCATCCTCAAACTGGCTTCATTATTTATAATATAAGATGAATATTTATGTTTATGTGATGGTCTCTAGAAGCAAGGGAAGAAATTGTATTTTCGCTTCCTAGGAGTTCTGGTGCATGATGCTTTCAATTTGATATATTAAACCTCCACTTCAGTTCTGCTTTAGCTGACTGCTAAAACAGTACCACCTCCTTTTGTATTGCATCATTGCTTTTTAACATTCTTTTGAAAATGATGCCTAAAGATATGATTAATTTTGTCAACTTTACAAAGGCATAAATTCAATTTAGCACTCCTAAGTTGCTTTTTATATCTTGAAGTAGAATATGTGCTGCTTGGCACTTTTGCTTCAGTTGCATGCAACCCAGAGTGGTAGTATATAATTTTATCATGTGCTGTTGTTAAAAATGGATATTTATTAAGAATTCCTTATTTGGTATGGGTTTTATCAAGCAAACAGGTGCTCTCTGATAAGGCAACCAGGCCACAGTTTCTGATCCTGTCCTGTGCCAGCATATCCTTTACTGGTAAAGGATAGCTTGCTTCTCTTGTTTGCAAAAATGACTTCTTTCAGAGACTGTATTCAGCTTTTTTTTGTCCAAGCCAAAGTAGTAAGGAAGACATATTGTAATCATTGCTGTCCTGAATAAGCAAAATTTTTTTTTGGAAGGCCACATGGATCATTTGCACCTCATATGCAAATTTCACATCTTATGTATGATGATGCAGATAATTTGTTGCATTAGCCCTTAGCCAAGTCTAAAGTTACTCAACAGAATGTTTACCAAGCATTTACTGCAATGTTAAATGAGAACATTATTTCTGTTTTAAGTTTATCAGTATATGGTAGTGACTGGTAGGTTCTGGGCTTTGTATCAGTTTGTGGTGTCTTTAGTATTTGTATTTGTGAAACAGAAGACTTCTACTGAATTTCATGTTCTGTAGAATGTATTTGCTGAACTGGGCAAGGGTGGCAGGTTTGCAACTTGTGCTTTTCTAGCTGCAGCAAAGGAATTTCCATTTAATGAAAAGATAAATACGAGGGGATCAACAGAAGGAAAAAAGCTCCCACAGACAAATACAAAATCTTCATGATGCTGTGGTATGAGATTGTACCCTCCTCAGTGATCTCTGTCGTACTTAACCACAATAATAGATAAGTGCCTTAGGTTATGCAGGGTGAAACATAAATCTGTGGTGTTTATGGGGCTGGAAGTTGTGAGTCAGCACAGAACAGAGTTGAATTCTGTTAGGTACAGAGCTGGTGGGCTTCCTAGATAGTCACTATTGTTTGCAAATGGTAGGCAAAAATAAAGACAGCAAATAACGCATGCTCTTCTTGAGGTTTGCTACGTGAGTTTATAGTATAGCGAAAGGTAATAGTATATTGCTAAGTGGCCAATTTCTAGATTTCAGGGAAATGATTGTGTGAGGTGTACAGCAAGGTGAGAGTCGTATGGAAGAGCTCTGCTTTAAAATGACAGTTTATTTTTGTGAGTGGATGTACTGAACGCATCAATGGGCCTCACCACCTCTGTGTATGGGATCTATCCTTGACTGTTATGTAGAGTATACTCAGTTTTTCCTTTCATCTGTGTGCTTTAATATAAATGTCTGCTTAAACTATGTGGCCGCTTTATACTTTCCAGCAGGACAGTGTAGTGTTATTAAATTGTCTTTCAGGCTTACAGAAAATTTAGTTAATTTTCAAGTTTCACAGAGAGTCATTGTGTCACAAAATATATTTTTTACTAATTCTGAGAATCACTTTTTTTTCTTACAGCATGCTTGCTACATTTTTTATAGCCCAGGGACAAATCTAATACAAAAACAGTGTCATGAAAGTGTTTTATTGTTCCCTTTAGCTGTTTTTCTCCTTGCCAAAGACAGTGTATAACTTTGAAAGAGTGGGGTTTTTTTCTCTTTTGCATGAGTGATTCAAATAAAATTTCATGAGAGAATTTTTATGTTGTTATGCTCACAATTTAAATACATAAAAATAGCCTTAACAGCCTTAGCAACTTCAGATGTTCTCTTCTTAAAAGAAAGAGTGTGATGAAATAATGAAGTAGTGAGAGTGGTTCTGTTTCTAGAGAAAATGAGTATTTGCTGTCCTACAGTATGGTGGGACTGATGGATTTTGATTGACTGCTGACACTCGTTAGGAGGAAAGGGAGAATCTTATCGATGAAGTGAAATGTACATTTTATAGAAGGGAGCAGCATTTAAATCTAAAAATGGGCTTCTGCCACCCTTCTTTGTGCTGCTTGGTTTTGTTTTGGGGAGGTTTTTAGTTTTTCAGTTAGAGGGTGAGAAGGCCCTTCAGTTGTGCATGTTTCTCATCTCCTCCCGCCTGGCTGTGAAACTGAGATTTGACTCTTCAGAAATTGAATTTTTCCCATTTATTGCTGTGAGGTAGGAGTTACTTCAAGGTTTTAGATTTAGTAAGAATTAGTGGCAGTTGATAAATATGAATTAGTTTATTTCTAAACATAGTTGTAGCATTACTTAGGATTTAGAAGAGCTTTCTATCTGTGAAAAAGAAGTCTTTTTAAGCTTGTTAGTCTGTGTAGTTACCATTATTCTATTGCACACAGATAAGCACTGCGTAATAAGCTCTGCATTCATAGCTTGAAAGAATGTATGAAGCTGCTGTTTCATGTCAGACCACTGAGTCCTGGGACCACAGTCTCTGAAGGTGTAAAGCTGCTGTTCAAAGTGCTGCTTTGCACGACTCATTAAAAACTGATTCCAATCATGGAAAGGCATAATTGGTAATGCAAATTTTAAGACTCTTCTATGAGTTCTCCCTCAGATTTACCTTACACATTTTCATTGTAACTGTGGAGTTAAATCATAATAGTAGAAAAGATTTTGGGGTTGAAACTACCTTGGACTTTTGAACATTGCTAATGCTTTTTAAAAGAAGCATTATGACTTTTTTTTTTTTAAGAAGTCTCTAAATGTGAAACAATGAAATGAAGGATATCTTCTTGAACAGCAAGAGAACAGGGTTTTACAGTTTTTGATGTGAACAGCTAAGGCTATTGTAAGAAGTATGGAAAACAGTACAGAAGTTAGAAGGAAACCCTCAGAAAGAAGGAGGCACATTAGTGTTGTCTCTAAAAAAAGCAGGAAGAGATATGAATCTAAAATGTATTGATTGCAGCTGTAGTCTTGAATGAGTTCTTGCATTTTACAATCAATAATTAAGCCAATTTACCAAATATGTTAGGTATGTAAAAAACTGGATGACAGCACAAAGCAGCTTAGCATGCTGCTCTGCAAAAGCGGGTTCTGGGAACCACAGCTTGGAAGATGTTGCTTGGAAAAAGAAGAGCAATGTTCAGGTGTCCCAAAATGGAATAAATTTTTAATTTAAGATATCTGCCTTGGGTCCACTAAGGCCTAGCCAGTTGTGCAGTTCCTGATGCTGCAGAAGTCATAGTTTTATGGCTGCTAGCATGTGTCTGGTTCTTTTCCTAATTGTCTTAGTACATTTATTAATGGTCATTCTAGAGTCAGAATGAAGGAGTGGAAAGAAACTTGTATTTCTTAAGAAAAAGATGGAGCAAACATTACAGCAGCCTTGATAAAGGAGGAGAGTAATGTTATCAGAAATGTTTGGGGAACAAACAGGTCATCAGGCCCATCAAAAATCTAAGCACACTCTTCAGCGTTGAATTCCCCTGGTAGTGTCTAATTGTGTTTTGAATGACTTTGCAGGGCTGTTGTGCACAGTTATGATTGTGTGTGTATGCACAGGGAAAATGGTTTCTGACGTCTGTTCTGAATGCATTCATCTGTAATTTTAATTCATACTTGCCTTGTCATCTGTGCTGGGCTGAAATTAGTGCCCTCTGCTATCTCCCACCCATCTGAAATTTAGAGATCCCACTGCAATATCAGCAGGTGGTTTTGGCATCTCTGTAGGTGTCCTTAAGGAATCCTATGATCAATTTCACACCAAAGAATTAATAAAAATCAGGTATTTGGCTCCAAAACTCCACCTGGGGAGAATGGAGACCAATGTCTAAGAAATCCTAGAACCCCACTTCCTTGATATGAATCTTTTGGCTCTTTTGAAGTGCTAATTTTGCTTTTTTGCTGCAAAAAAAAAAAAAAAAAAGTATGTGGAGAAACCTCTGATCCAAGCAATGCTGTGCTTTTTCTGACAGAGGCACAGTGAACCCTTGCTCTTCTGTTCTATCAAGGACTTTTTTTTTTCTGCTGGTTAACCTTAAATTACAGTTGTTTTGTAAAAGCTTGGTAACATAAAATGTTGTAGCACCATGTGTGCTCTTAACAGGAATGGCTTCCACTATCCACTTACAGAGGTATTGAACAAGTTTGCTGAAATGCTATGGGAAAGTAAAGTGGAGTTCCTTCTAGACAGCAATTTTAACAGATAGGAAACAGTGTTTCACAGGTCTTTTATAACAATGCCAAGGCAATCTAGAGATGTAGTAGATGTTCTGTGATTGTGTATTCCTAATGACAGGAGAAAAATGGAATGTCCTTTAGAGCCTTTATTTCCTCAAGTTACAGAACTGGAGTGTTACTTTTAAAAATTAATTTTAAAAATTTAAATATTAAAATTAATTATTAAATATTTAAACTATTATTTAAATATAAAATAGATAATAAAATAATTATTTAAAAATTTTAATTTAATGCTCTTTTAATAGTCTTCAAGCTTGGAAACCTGATTCTGGATGGTGACTGTTCATATTTGAGTAGATAAAGGGAACAAAAGCAATGCAGGTTTTTCCAGAGAATTTTTAAAAAACAGGTGACAGCTCTAGTAGCAAAAAATGGATAGCTAGGGTAGCCATCATATCTACTGATAAATTTCAGTGGTGGCAAATAAACAATGAAGCATTCACAGGGCTGTGCTGTGATAATGAAAATTAATCATTGGCTTGCACCTGGAAAAAAGTGCTGTTAGAGAAGAGTGGGACTTGGGACTTGTGAGGGCAGTTAACTCTGAGAAGCCATTGATTTGGCTAACTGTAAGTCTTAAATTTGCCATGAGCTGATCATAAGGTAAAATGTTGACTCACTGGGATAAAAAGAGCCTAGAAACATAGAATTTTGGTGCAGAAAGTTGTACCAGCACGCTTGTAACTAAAACTAGTTGAGATGAGAAATGCTGAGAAAGATGAACTTATGGGTTTGGATGAGAGGGAAATAGAACTAAATATAAACAAAATACCCTGAGACAGAGTAACAATCCATGTGATATTTTCATACTGCCTAGCTTAATACACTGACCTGTTACAGAGGTTCTGACCCAAAAATAATCAAATCAAGCTCACACTGTGTATGAGCTCAAAGGAGAATTATTATTCTAAAGAAGCAGGAAACAGACTAGGATGTCATAATCTTCAGGGAAACAGTGACAAAGAAAATATTATAAACCTTGTTGTCTCTTGGATGTTATCTGGAATGCAATAGAGTAGTAATCCTGTGCGGTAATAAAATAATTATTTAAAAATAGATAAGCTTGAGGAGATGGGTTCCAGTGTTCAGTTTCAATTATATTATAAAGGCAAAAATGAGAAGTCAAATGCTGTGATTGCATAAATGTCTAAAGGCAGTGTATTGGCACCCTGTTTTACCCACCTAAAATGTACCTGGGCTTGACAAGGCTGGATCTGGAATACTTGAGTTGTTTTTACCAGACTGTAAAATGAGTAAAGACTGGAAGGAATAACAGAAATTTTCAGTAAGGGAATTGGTTCTTTTTCATTACAACGAAAGAAGAAGCCAACTGAGCACAGGGAAACTTGACTGTTAATAAAATGAATTTGAAGTTCAAGTGTAGAGTTGGATGTTGACACTGAGAGTGTCCTTCTTTGTAACAAGTGTTAACATTTTAAAGAAATTATGTCAGCACTCAGCATTAGATGATCAGACGCATAAATTTGGAGTGCAGTAAACTGACACAACCTGAGTGTTAAATTAGTAGACGACTAAAGTGTGTATTTAAAAATAAATTAAAATAGGATATCAAAGCAAGGGATATGAACAGAGACCCAAATCTGGCATTTAGATGTTCGAAGTCTGGGTCGTGTTTATCTTAGCTGTTTTTAGGGGATGTTAGGAAGTTTATGATCAGTGAACTAGAACTTCTAGTTTGCTCCTTTATGACCAGGCAGAAGAGACAGAAACTGTTCTTGTATTCAGATAAATGCAAGTTGGAATACCAATAGCTGATGGTATGTCTGGGTTTCTGCTTTTCCTCCTTCCAGGACAGAAAATGGAGACAAAATAGGAATTATGACTGCTTATATATCTCAGGCAAATAGAAATTGACTCTTGGGTACTAATAGAGAAAATCCATAAAACATGCACCAGTGGAGGGAGGAAAAAAAAATTCTGTTGTCAAATTCTGTAAGTTATTTCTTAACTTCCAGTGGAGTGCCTTTAGAGATGAAGTTACAATTACTTTCCCTTTAGACTTAAGCAGAGAAAGATGTTGACATGTCTCTGAGAAATATTGAAAATCAGAAAGAAAGAGCTTCAGCTACTTGTACCTTTGCAGAAGGAAGTGGGAAAGTTCATCCTATTTTTAGAAATGACTGTATGGAATAAAAGAAACTGTTCACAAAGAAACTAATGAAGATTTGTGCAAAGGAAAAAGGAGAGATTAACAAAAATTCTCATCGATAAAACATGATGCATGGAATAATTATAAACTGTAGAAACAATCAAGCTGGTTTTGGATGACAGAATTACAAGGCAGTGTATGAGGTTGCTTTGACTACCGGTACAATTTTGTGCAATGTCTCATTTTGGTCTACTAAAACCACACATGGTTATGCATAATAAGAGAATTTTGAGGGATTTTTTTTTTTTCTATTACACTTCATTGTCCTTTTGATGTAGGTTAGCATTGCACTTCCTGACAATCAGAGACTTAGTGCTACATGGGTTCAGTAGAACACTAATGAATTGTCATTGCTTCCTGCTTTGGAGTTGTCTTTTCTCCTGAATAAAACTAGTCATACAAATATCTTTGTGAAGAAAATGTGTTTTCTGAGAATGAATTGATGGAGGAATCCAGAAAGCCTGTGTGCACCAACTAGGTTTATCGACAGAATTTGGGATGTTAAATGCCAGAGTTTTTGAGTGACACAGTCACTCAAATATCTGAATATCTGAACTAAACATGTTTTAAAACCCTGTTGCATGTTCCTTGTGTTTTAGGCCATAACTTCTGTGCAGAGGGCCACAGGTGTGGTGAAAATTCAGAGTGCAAAAACTGGAACACAAAAGCTACTTGTGAATGCAAGAATGGTTTTCTCTCTGTCCAAGGGGACTCTGCATATTGTGAAGGTAAACAAAATATTCAAAGACCCGTTCCTTAAACAACTTACTCAAAAACGTAATATGAAATAAATGGTAGATGAATGAATTTCATCGCAAAGTTCAGTTTCGTGGTGGTGAATATCACAGGGACCCTTTCTGTGTTGATAAATAGGGATTGACAATTACAAGAGGTGCTGGGCTGCCCTGTCCACAGGCATATTTCCCAGCTGCAGTTGTGTCTTTGCACACCACGGTCATGCTGTCATGACGATTTTTAAAACACTGTTTTTCAGACAATAGTACCTGCCTTCTGAAATGTTTTTTAGAGAACAGTGATGTTATAAGGTGCATTAATTTAGGAAGTGGGAATTCTGCAGGCATTTGTGAGAATGGTAAGTGTGAAGGAGTACAGAGGCTCGGATATAAAAATGATGACCTGCAGTCCTTCCTGGAGTACTTCTGTGGGACAGGTACTTTACTGAAATGGTTTTCCTATGATACATAAGAGACCTATTTCTGAGAAGATTGTAGCTGAGGTAGTTCTGTTCATGTGTTCTGCCATCACAGGAATGAATGCAGTGGGGTGTTATTCTCCTTTTTGTTTCTCCGTGTTCTAGAGCTTGTTATTCATAGCTGTGATGTACTTCTTAAAAAATAAATTGATGATTCAATATATACCACATTTCTTCCTGCCTTTGCATTGTGGGTTGTTTTTTTTTAATACCCTTGTATGTCAGGCTGCAATATTTAATCGTTTGACCATCATAGGAAATTTTTGAACTGCTCTGTAAAAAATATTTCCCTAGATTGTTTTTCCAATAGTACTGGTGATGGAAGGGGATGGCATTTTTGACAAGCTGTTAAAGTATAGCATAATTGGAAGTGGAATACTGAGGACTAAGGATGAAAGAATAAAAAAAGACATGTGTGGAAGGTGCTTAAATGATCCTGCATTCATAAAAAGGCTTTTTAGTGCATGCAAGTGAACAGCATGGCTTGAAATAGCAGTTTATAAATGTGTTCAGTAAAGCGCAGCTTTAAATCTTATGATATTTAGTCATTTCCCTACAAACAAAAATTTGAATGGTCCTTTATATTCACTTTCAGTGACTGAGAAAACAGTTCCCACATGTGTTCCTAGAGGTAGGCAGCAGGTATACTGTGTATAGAGAGAAACTTTTTTGTACAAAAACCTGTGAGAACAACTGCTTTGTAGGTACTACAAAGACTTGTACATCAGAAGACATGCTGTTTATCAGCTGTGATACATAATCCAGTATTAGTTAGGTGTTTTT